>PVIY010032831.1:0-28635 GCA_004026745.1 Myrmecophaga tridactyla
AAAAAAAAAAAAAAAAAAAAAAAAAAAAAAAAAAAAAAAAAAAAAAAAAAAAAAAAAAAAAAAAAAAAAAAAAAAAAAAAAAAAAAGAGAATCTTGGAACATCAAGAAAGAAGAACAAAACAAAGGAAGAAGTAAAAACATGTATAAAATCAATATGTTTTCCTTTTCCTTTTAGGAGTTTCCTAAATTGTGATATTTGAAGCAAAAAATATATAACACTGTGTGATGAGAATCTAAATGTAGGAGAAAGAAATATTTAAGATACTCATACTGTAAACAGGGAAGGGCAAGAGGACATAAAGGGAAGTATATTTCTATACTTCACTTGAACTGGTAAAATGATGATACCAGTAGACTGTGATAAGTTTATGTAATACCTAATTAACTACTAAAAAAGCTATACAAAGAGATATAGTAAAAAAAAATTATAGATTAAAAAAATGGAATTCTAAAAAAATTCAAGTCACCAAAAGGAAGGCAGAAAAAGGAAAACCAGAGAGAACAAAGAGAAAACAAACTGAAATGCATAATTGTTACAGAGTTTATGCTTGGGGAAATAGAAGCATTTTGGTAATGAATGGTGGTGATGGTAGCACAGTATTGTGAACACAATTAAGAGCACTGAATTATATATTTGAATGTGGTTAAAGGGGGAAATTTTAGGTTGGATATATACTACTAGAATAAATTTTATTTAAAAAAATCATAGGACTGTAAACATAAACAGTGAACCCTAATGTAAGCTATGGACTATAGTTAATAGTTTGATTCTAATATTGTTTCATCAATTGTAACAAAGGTACCATACTAATGCAAGGTGTTAATAATAGGGAAAATTGTCTGTGAGAGAGGGCAAAATATAGGAACCCTATTATTTTCTGTATGACTGTTCTGTAAACCTACAATGTTTAAAAAAATTATTTACTACACAATTATTATTATACAAAAATTAAAGAATACCATATATCTTATTGTAAAATATATATATATATAAGTCTATATTCTTAAATCTTGGGAAAAATGCTTTTAAAAATCTTTTTATTATTATTTTTTAATGGCAGGGTTAATCTCTAACATATCAATGATTTTATCAAATACAAAAGTTCTAAATATACAAATGAAAAGACAGATTGACAGAGTGAATTAAAATATATGACCCAACTATGTTGACTATAAGAAACTCACTTCAAATACAATGATATAAGTGGATGAAAGTAAAAGGAAGGGAAAAATATATCATGTAAGCATCAATCAAAAGAAAGCAAAAAAATAAATAATCAAAATTTTAAAAAATATGTACAAAAAAACACAAAAGAAAGCAGGATCCACGACAAAGCTCTTAGAGCTAAAAATGAATTCAGCAAAGCGGCAGGATAAAAAATCAACACCCAGAAATCAGTAATGTTTTTATATACAAACAAAGTTTTAATATTACATACAAGCAATGAACAAAAGAAGAAATCAAGGGAAAAGTTCCATTCACAATAGCAACTAAAAGAATCAAATATCTAGGAATAAATGTAACCAATTGTGTGAAGGACTTGTACACAGAAAACTATAAAATATCACTAAAAGAAATCAAAGAAGACCTAAATAAGTGGAAGGACATTCCATGTTCATGGATTAGAAAAGTAAATGTTGTTAAAATGTCAGTTCTATACAAAACAATTTATAGATCCAATACAATCCCAATCAAAATTCCAACAACCTTCTTTGCATAAACAGAAAAGCCAATTATCAAATTTAAATGGAAGGGTAAGGGACACAAATAGTCAAACCCATTTTGAAAAAGAATGTAGTTGGAGGACTCACACTTCCCAATCTTAAACTTATTAAAAAACCACAATGATTGTGTGATTGTGAAAACTTTGTGTCTGATGCTTTCATCTACCTTATTGACAGATGAGTAAAACATAGGGATTAAAAATAAATAAATAATAGGGGGAACAAATATTTAGTTTGAAATGCTAGTGATCAATGAAAGGGATTAGTAAGGGGTAGGGCCTGTAAAATTTTTTTTCTGTTTGTTATATTTTTCTGTTGTCTTTTTATTTCTTTTTCTGAATTGATGCCAATGTTCTGGGAAATGATCATGATGATGAATATGCAACTATGTGATGATATTGTGAATTGCTGAGTGTATGTGTTGGGAATGTTTGTGTTTCTTGTAATTTTTTTTAATTAATAAAAAATTTTTTAAAAATATATTTTTAAATAAAGTACAAAAAAACTTCTTCTTTTTTTGGAAAATCACTGTGATACAGATTAATAGGCAAATTTTACATTAAATATTGCAAATCTCACCTAAATTTGATAAAATTTTGAAGGTTTTTAACAGCCATCAAAAGAATAACATCATATTCCTAAAGTAATACTCAAATGTTTCACATTTTAGAAATTTTGACAGTTTTATTTGGCAAAGAGAGGCCTGCAATTTTTTTTATAATTAGGTAAACATTTTATTGAAGTATAAGTACATATAGAAAAGTGCACACATCTTTTTTCTTTTTTTAATTAATTTTATTTATTAAATGTACCAACATACAAACACAAACATTCTTACCATATGATCATTCCACTCTATATATATATCAGTAATTCACAATATCATCACATAGTTATATATTTATCATCATGATCATTTCTTAGGACATTTGCATCAATTCAGAAAAAGAAATAAAAAGAAAACGGAAAAAAATTCATACATACCATACCCCTTACCCCTCCCTTTCATTGATCACTAGCATTTCAATCTACCAAATTTATTTTAACATTTGTTCCCCCATTATTTATTTATTTTTAATCCATATGTTTTACTCATCTGTCCATAAGGTAGATAAAAGAAGCATCAGACACAAGGTTTTCACAATCACACAGTCACATTGCGAAAGCTATATCCTTATACAAACATCTTCAAGAAACATGGCTACTGGAACACAGCTCTACATTTTCAGGCAGTTCCCTCCAGCCTCTCCATTACATCTTGGATAACAAGGTGATACCTACTTAATGCATAAGAATAACCTCCAGGATAACCTCTCTACTCTGTTTGGAATCTCTCAGCCATTGACACTTTATTTTGTCTCATTTCACTCTTCCCCCTTTCGGTCGAGAAGGTTTTCTCAATCCGTTGGTGCTGAGTCCTAGGATTTCTGTCCCACATTGCCAGCAAGGTCCACAACCCTGGGAGTCATGTCCCACGTAGAGAGGAGGAGGGCAGTGAGTTTGCTTGTCATGTTGGCTGAGAGAGAGAGGCCACATCTGAGCAACAAAAGAGGTTCTCTGGGGTGACTCTTAGGCCTAACTTTAAGTAGGCTTAGTCTGTCCTTTGCAGGGTTAAGTTTCATATGAACAAACCCCAAGATGGGGGGCTCAGCCTATCACTTTGGTTGTCCCCGCTGCTTGTGAGAATATCAATAATCCTCCACTTGGGGAAGTTGAATTTTCCCCCTTTCTCACCATTCTCCCAAGGCGACTTCCTGCAAATTTTTTAAATAAATACTTCCAGAGGAACATCCTTTACTATAAAATAAATTTGTGTTATTTAGAAGGACAAATCTCAAATGTATATTTTCGACATATGTGCCATACCTTTTAATGTCTCTGAATCTGGTCAAGATTTTTCTTGTTCATAATCTTTCGTTGCTTTCTCTGACTTATCCTCTTTGCCCTCCCTCTCTCCTCCTCATTTCTTCCATTCTTCTTCTTCGGGGGGGTTTGCTTCCATATGCCATCAGACATTTCAGAATGCTTTGATGTTTCTCTGGGCTGTTAATATGGACTCTGACAAGGGTTTCTAATTCGTTCCACACGATACGGTTTTCATCTCTCTTTGGGCCTTTTCCTCTTGTACCAACCGTGGAAATAGGCAGAGGATTGTTTTTTTTCTTTTCATATCAACTAAGTTGCGTACTGTTTTCTGACAGCTTATCATATCTTCTGTCAAAGACTCTCACAACATCACTGACTAATGGAACTGCCACTCACATGTTGAAAATGTTGGTTTGTGAAATAATCATAGGCCAGTAACGGGTGTTTTTCTAACTGATCTTTTGCTCATTTCAAAGGGATCTCAAGACTTCCAATGATCTTCTATCTGGGGTCAAGAAAAGGAATTAATCTATTTTCACTCATAAATTCACAAAAATCTGTAATTCAGTAGTCTGTAACTCTTCCTCCACACCCTTCACTGATTGAAGGAGGATCTTCTAGAATGGATTGAGAATTGCTAAGGACGTGCAAAAAATATTTCTCCTCCATGACTACTAAGCCCATGAGTAATGACTTTGGAATCTGACTTGCTTGGTTGTTCCAATAAAACAGAAAGGCCATTCAGAAGAAAATGAGTAAGGAAGAAGGAAGGTATACTATTTACATCTACAGGTGAAATTCGATAAGCTCCAGTGCAAGAGTGATTCAATGTTGTTTGTCCTTGGCGTGCACCACTTAAAGTTATTGTTTCTTTAAATGTGGCTTCTCTGCTGCTGCTGCCTAGGCGGGCATCACCACTCTTCAGGAAATCGACATGTGGGTCTTGGTGATGGAGTAGTTCCGCATCACAATTGGCTGATGTGTTAGCAGATTGTTCTTCCTTCATTGGAATATTTGTAATAGCAGTTGATGCCAAGTCAAAATGCTGCTGTACTAAATATCCAGTTTGGTAGCAGATGGCATCCTCCACGAACACGATAGACGTCACTGGTTAAAACTGGGGACAAATCTTTTTCAGGACGATCAGACACAAGGCTGTCTTTCCCAACTTGGTAGGTAAGGGTCAAGACCAGCTCACACTTCTGAATCTGCATGAGATTATCTGAATTCGCAGCAAGCTTATTATGCTCGTGAATTATTTCTTGGACACGGTCCTCAAGCATTCACACATGACTGCCACTTTTTGCATTAGTAATATAAATTATCCGTCCTCTATTTCCAACACATTCTGCATTCTCCATTAGTAGAGTATGAGCCTCATGTTGGGATTCTATAATTTGGCCAAGGGTTTCCACCACTACAACTAAGCCATGCAAAATACTGCATACAGACAGGACATGTATCCTATAGTGAGGCCTTCTGGACAGCTGCTGCAGATACTGATGTTCCTTCTGGTACTCTGTCCAAGGATTAGGAGACTCAACAGCAGCAGCCAATGCTGCCATCACCTCCTGCAAATTTTGGTCCTCTTGAGTCCAAGAATTCAAAACTTGTGCTCCAGAGTTATTCACAATGAAATTCACCAAATTTTGAAAGGAAATATATCATACATTATACTACAATATTCCATAGAAGAGTCTACTGAGCAAGTCCACAGTGATTTAAATATGGGAGCCATAGGGACAATTCCTTGGGTCTTATTCTTCACGACCATGTCAAAATCAACATGCTGTCTGCATGATACTGCCATGTAAGGGCAGTGATTTACAACAAATATTGTTTTATGAGATTCAGAAAAAAATCTTCATTTTGTTTTAGCTTTCGTGTCTGGTCCTGCAGAGAAAATGAACAAAGGCTATGGACAACATCATCTCTGGAAAAGGCTGCTGGCTGGGTGGAGAGGGTCAGCGCATGTTTGGTACCAAAAAGAGGAGACTCTGCTCCACCCCACCCCCACCCTGCTCATCTCCAAGCACACCGGTTCTTCCCAGGCTTCCTAAAATCTTTTCTGTGTTACTTCTTACAACTGCATGCAAGTCTACAACTTGTTTCAAAATAAAAAGCTTAATTTAAAAAAATGGGTATGTGGAATGTTTTGCATTTATTTTCTAAAAAACAGAAAGGAAGAAAAACCCAAAAAGTTGCTTTTTAACTATTAAACCCTTACACACACGCACACACACCCTGAGATGTTTCCCTTTGGGAATGTTGATAGAAAAGAGCTCTCCTTTCTGACCTGAGGAACGGGGAAGGAGGTTGCAGGTGTCCTGGGTTCCCCCAGAAGTCCCAGGAAAAACCAGGCGCCTCACTCAGGGTGGGAACGGCCCTGAGCCCCCAGGGCTGGGGACCCACTCACCGACTCCACGGGGCACGTGGGAGGCGGGGTGGCAGCAGGGCATGCCCGTGTCCACGGATCTGAGGACGCGGCAGAGGGAAAGTGGGAAGTGGCCTGTAAATCGGCTTCTCCGCGCGGTTTGCTGGAGCAATGAGCCGAGACAGCCGCGCAGAACCGGGACGCGGCTTCCAAACCCTGCTAAGCGTTGGTCCCTCTTCTCGCCAGCGCTTGTCAAACCCTCTCCGCGCTCCCCCTGCGTCCCGGACTTGGGCGCTTTCTCCCGGTTCCTTCCCGCAACCCTATCTACCTCCCACCTTGGCTGAGGATTTGAGGGGAATTCCAACCAGACACAAAGCTTCTTTCTCTCCCAGTTCCTCCTCTGCCCTCCCCGTGAGGAGCGAGGACTTTGAGGGCACCTTGGCGCTGCAGACTTGAGGAGGGTGTGGTAAGTGCCAGGGCAATGGGCTGACCCAGAGCGTGACGGGGAGGAAAGAAGGGACCCTGCTCCAGGAAGGGCCGAGGCCAGCCCGTCTAGGAAACAGACATTGAGCCAGACTGTCTGGGCTGAAATCCCAGGTGAATCACTCACCAGCTGGGTGACCTTGGGCAAGTTCCTTAACCTCTCTGTGCCTTAGTTTCCTCTTTCTGAAATTGGTCTAAAAATAGTGCATACTTCTTGGGGTTGTCAGGAAGATTGCATGTAAAGCTTTCAGAGCCTTCTTGAGCACACAATTAAGTGCTATTAATGTTCCATGTTATTATCTGTAGGTTAAGCACCAGAATTCCATATCCCTTCCCAGCTTCCGTGAGTACTCCCGCCCCTTCCCTCTCTGGAAGGCCTCCTCCCAGTGTGGTTATACAGGTTATCAGGGAGGAGAAGGGTGGTGCTCAGAGGCCCACCTCCACCCAACCTTTCCCCGGGCTCAGGGTGCCTCTCCCTACCACCAATCCTGGGGAATGCCTCAGCCATACTTGATGAAGGGAGGTAAGGAGAGCAATATTCAGCTCCACGTGGTCTGTGTCACTCACCAGAGTGGAAACAGCTGGAAAGCTCTATCACCTGAGCGCTGCCACCACCTCTGTGACCACCCTCTGAACCTCTTTTTCTTCATGTGTGAAATAAAGACAATTCCCTTCTCACACACACTTTTATTGGTGTAAGACACTGGGCTGGTTTGCTATACCTGTTTTCAGAATCACCTGAAATAGTGCAGATGACAATGAGTCATGAAGTTCCATATAGTTCCACACACTCTACAATCTTGGATCATGGGAGTCCCCCCAGGGCGCCCCTTCCTGTCTTCCCGTTCCCCTACACGCTATGAGGATAGCTCGGTGAGGCTAGGGACTTTTGTGTGCTTTGTCCTCAGAAATGTCCCTGGCACCTAGCACTGTGTCTGGTACACAGTAGGTGCTCAATAATATTGAACGAATGACTGAATGAATGGATCAAATTTGGGTGCCCAGGACAGAAATCCTCTTTGTGTCCCTCCCGACATCAGGCCTTTATTTGAAGGTTTTAAAACAGCACAGCCCCCTTTTGGGTGCTCTCATTTCTAGAATATTATTGGTCCCTTAAGTGAGCTGAAAACTTCCTCCTTCTAATCTTCTAGATCCAGCTCTGATCACCAAAGTTTCAGAGAACGTTTCCAGATTTCACAGTGACTGAGTATTATATATTTTCCTACCCTGTGTCAAGGGACCCCCAAGTGCTGTGTAAGGATGCAGCTCCACCTGCCCAGGTAGGAGCCCTGCAGCCTGCAGATGAGCTGGGGAACTGACCCTCTACACAGGGATAGCTCAGGGAATTAGAATTACGGTGATCCCCAGACCTCGGTGGTTTCTCCCAAAGGCCCTGGTCTGACCATGATGAAGTGTCCAGTGCTGCAGCAAGGGGATTTAGGGTGAACTTCTGGAAGCCTCTGAGGGCACTGCAGTGCCCCAGGCATAAGACGCAGCGTTCTCCTTTCCCTGGAGCAGAGCGGAGCAGCAGGGTCACATGAGCCTTTCTCCATCACTCACCTCCTTGAGATCTGAAGGCATTCCTTTAATCATTGAGTTTCCTGCAGGCCCTTCCCACACATGCCTGTGTTTGAGTCCTGCTTTTTGTCCACTTATTTACACTCAAGTGAAACCCAGATGAAAGGGCTGGGGAGCCGAGGGAGGAGGAACGCAGAGGTTTTGAGGCTACCCAGGCATGGGGAGTGAACTTTCAGCCCCTTACAGGCCGAATTAGTTCCCTTTTTCAGACTTACATGCACTGCTCCTTTCCCTCTTTTTCTTCAAAAAGCTACTATGATCTCTTTCAGGAAGACTTCCCAAACTTCATCCCTGTCCTCTTCTCTACCCCAAACACTCTGCTCTTCCCACTTCCCTTCCCAGTATTAAGGTCTAAAGCAGCATATTTTAAAGTGAAGAGTGTGACCAGAAGAGGTGGACAACCAGCACATAAATACTTTTAATAAAACGAATAAATGAATAGCATAGAATAGGACAGAATGCATCCTACATGGTAAGAATAAATACTGTTTTATGAAACTCTTGAATATATATATGTAAAATGTATTTCTTACTGTGGATTTTAATTTTAAAAATTTAAAAGCCTCTACCACTAGGAGAACAGATGAAGCTCTTCGGCCTGTACCCCACGCCCCCTTTAAGAATCCCAAGGGCCTTCAGACAGGTCCCAAGCTAAGTCATTCTAGCCAGAGGAAAATCCTGTGCCTTACAAAGCCTACTGAATGAATATTAAGGTAATGTATAACAAATACTAAACTCACATAAGGTGATGGCTTTCATCTTTTTTACTTTCCTAGGTATTGAAATTACAGAGCCCCCTTCAGTCACTTAAACAGCCTTTGTAAAGGGAAAGTAATAAAACTAAATTGCTGTTTCTTGGGAAAGCTCAGCGTGTTTATCTGCCCCAGGCACCACCTTCTGCTTTGCCTTTGAAGGGCTTTACAGTCCTTCCCTGGGGTCACTCCTGCATTCCACACATGTTCGAAGAAGGAGGGGCAGGGACCTACTAGTGGGACAGCTTGCACCTAGCCTAGATCCTCAATTAAGGCCCTTATTGATTCAAAGCACAGAGCAGTCAAACAAAAATCCAAGCAAGGAAACACAAGGCAAAGATACCAAGGTCACAGGTTAATTAAGAGCCAAGGAATGGCGCCAGCCATAGAACGCTGCAGGCGCTCAGAGGAAGGAGGGGAGCAGATCATGATTCGTGGCAGAATTGGAACCTGAGGGATGTTTGGACTTCAGCAATGGCAGAGGTGTGCATCCCAAATGAGAGAATAATAACAAAGTCCCCAAGGCTCAACTGCATGCCTAGCACATGGTAAATACTCAACAAATAAATGCATGCTCATTGGCTTTACTTGAGGTGGGTGGAAAGGGTCCAGGCAATCTAAATCTTTGCTCTTGGCTGTAGCAGTGGCAAGAGAGCGTGGGTGGGCAAATACTAAGCCACTGGCAATACATCACCAGGAAGATAAACTGGAGCTGGCAGGAGCAGCCCAGGGCATGCAGCAGGGCTGAACTGAGCCAAAAGCACTAACAAAAGGGTCTTGTCCCTGCAGCTATTATCAGAGACTGCCAACCTTCTAGCTGCCCCAAGCTTTTTGCCTAATCAGGGTCTCAAAGGGCCACTGCCCACCTGAGCCCTGCCTGGCACCAGGCCAGCTGTCCTGTGCTCCCCTGGGGTTGAGGACCATTAGATCTCTCTGTTGACAGGGCCAAGGGTACCTGGAGGGTCACAGCCCTCATCATATCACAGCCTTCTAGGGTCCCATAGGCTCTCTCTCATCTGCCACCTGCTTCCAGGCTTCCTATCATCCCAGCCCAGACCTCTATGGGATCCTCTGGCTTGTTCGAGCTTCCACCAAAGTATAATCATCCTTAAAAGGCAGCACAGTATTGTTCAATCCCTTATCCAGATTCCGAAAGTGTTTTGTAACTCATTTACATGCCAAACCTAACCTGAGGCTATTATAGTTTTATACATCCCACTTAGTGTGAATATTCATATATTTTACTGGAGATATGTTAACGTGTCTGATTCTATGATTCCAAGTGCTACATCAGACTCCATTGTGGTTCTCCTCCTTTCTTCCTTCCTTCCTTCCTTCCTTTCTTTCCTTCTTTCTGCTGTATGGTGGGGTCACATTTCATTATTTTTCCATGTGAGTATCCCATTATCGCAGCACCATTTGTTGAGTTGTTTGTTTGGTTTTTGTTTGTTTGTTTTGCTTGTTTGGTTGGGTTTTTTGGAGGAAGTGCATGGACCAGGAATCAAACCCAGGTCTCCCGCATGGCAGGTGAGAATTCTACCACTGAATTACCCTCACAGCCCCTGGTTTTCTTTACGATACGTTATATGTACCACATTTTCTTTCCAAAATCTAAAAGATTCTGAATCCCAAAAGTCACATGGACACAATTAGGTTAAGGGATTGTGTACCAGCAACATAAACCCAGGCTTCAGTGTGGAGTGAACGGATCCTGAGCTTAAATCCTGAGTGCACAGGCGCCTGCTGGGCAGGGCAGTCAGGGCCACGGAGCTGAGAAGGGAGACAAGACCTGAGGAATTCCCAGGAAGACCAGACCAGGCCGGGGGCTTGAACGACCTGGGTTTTTTCGCCATTTGAATGAACCCGCCTCAGAGCGCAGGCGTGGGGAAGGGGGGGCATGAAGCGTGTGCCGTGCTTAAGGGACTCCGTGGCTACCGCTGTATTTACTGCTTTTCATCCAGTAAGCACGGCTTGACCCCCCTGTACCATGCTGGGTCCCTGTGGGTGTGAGCTCAAGGAGGGTCAGAAGGAGCTCCTGCCGTAAAAGCGAATGTGGACTGAGCAGAGTAAAGTAAGTGTTCAAAGGAGAGGCTTTTGGCCTGGAGAAGAGGCGGTCTGGGAAGCTAAGGAAGATGGCCTGGGGCGTCAGGCGACCTGCGTCCAGGCTGGCTCCCCGCTGCTGCCGCTGACTCACTGCGACTGACAGCGCTTTGCCCTCGCTCGGCCCAGTTTTCCTTATGAACAAAGTGTGGGTCTGGTCTAGATCATCTCTGTAAGATCTCCCCCTTTTTTTTTTAATTTTTTATTGATATGTATTACATTTTCACATACCATGTAATCATCCAAAGTATACAATCAATGGTTCACAATATCCTAAGATCCGTTTTTGGCTTTAAATTTCTATGATGCTAGTGATGTGAAAGGCTATCGCTTAGGAGAAGATAAATTAGACCTGGTCTTTGTGACTTTCTGTGACTTTCCATTGGAGTCACAGGAGGCAGATTTCTGCTCGGATGAGGGACTTTCTAAGGCCTTCTCCCACCAACTGTTAGCAAGACCTCTGTCCCCAGAGCAGAAGTTGGACGAGGCTCATCCCCGTCGCAGTGAGGCAGCCCATGCGTTGGGTGGGAAGTCAGAAAAGGTGAGCCCACTGTCCCCTGCAGCCCAGAGGCTCCATGACTCCATAAGCGCAACCTCAAGAGAGGCTTTGTATTTACAGAGTGCTTGACAATTACAAGTAGGTCCATCTAACCTCACCCTCGCAGCAGGTCCAGCTCCCTCCTCTCTCAAGGAGGGAGACCAGACTCTGGAGGGAGAGAGCAGAACTGTCCTCCAGGGCATGTGGATGGGAAATGAGCTGCCCATTAAAGGAGGGGGACTGATCATCGTCTATACTCATGATACACAAAATGCAAATGATGCAAATAGAGCAGAATTTAATGTTGGTGGGGCCAGTGAGGACAAGGGTTGGCCAGGGGTGGAGGGAGGAACCGTGTCCTCACTCTTCTCCCCTGCTGGGCATTTCTGCCCCCTGTACTCTCTGTTTCTCTCCCTCTCTGTCTCTCTCTCACACACACACACACATCCCTCTCTTTCCTCCCAGTGATCCCTCACACAGGTTTCTACCCCTCCACCACCACCACCCCCAACACACACACACACTCCTTAGCAATGGCCAACCCCAAGGAGGGGATGCAGCCCCTGGCCTTGGGGAGTTTAAAGTGGTTGGCAAACAGCAGGCAGACCCATCCCCAGGGAACCGCAGGCGACTAAAGTTGAGCTCAGTGTGTTCTGCTTTGTCATCAGAGATGTGTACCGAGGGTTATGGAGAAGGAGGGCCAGGCTGGGGCAGGAGGAGGGCGAAGGGGCTTCCTGGCAGTGTGGCCATCGTGCTGATCCATAAGGAGTAGACTGTAGGTGGGCAGAGGGTAGGGAGTGGGGGGCGGTGATGGGACCACCATGAGTCAGAGATTGGAGAGTCACCTGCCCTGTCAATGGATAACTCCCCTTCTTCCAGAATTAGGGGCCAATTTAGGAGGGCCCCACACATCAATGAAGTGGGGGCATGGGTGAAAATACCTCCTCCTCTCCTCTATTTGGAAGCAGGTCAAATATATATATACATATTCTTAAAGTACACTCCCCAAGACTGAGGGGGATGCAGGCAGCACCCCCGCACCAAGCTCAGAGCTGAGTCCAGCATCGCCCACATTTCTGGACTTGGCCAGAAGGAGAAATGGAGTGGTTGGGGGATCCAGAACATAGAGAAAGTTAAGTGACCCGCCTTGGGACAAAGAGAAGGGCTGAATGAAAACTCAACGGTCTGGAATCCTGCCACTCCTGCTAAATCTTATCTCCCTTCCTGTAATACTAGCTCCACATGGCCCAGTCCCAGCTTCCCAGAGAAATAGCCACCCACAGAAGTCAAACAGCTCTGCCACTGCCCCCACAAGAACCCAGAGAGGTTCATGCCCCCATCCCTTTGCCTTTGAACACACTTATCACCCTGGGCATTCTCCCAGATCCCAGGAATCACTACAGGTCTGCGTTTAGGTGGACCCTTCTTTTCCCCAGACCTGACTTCTCCAGGGAGAAGGGGAGGCAGTGAGGCTTTGGTCTGGGGGTCACAAGGAGGCCAAGGAGATACTCTGGGGCGCTTCTGTGAGTGAGCTGAGCCTCTAGGCTGTCCCCACACACCCAGTGAACTCATTCCAAACCATCCTTTTTGCTCTTGAATTTCTGCCCTCCTGCTTCTCCCACTCCCACCTCCCCCCCGCAGGGCTCAGGTGAGAGCAGAGAGAGGCCAGGTGGCACACAGTGAACTGAATCCTTCCCTGGAAGGTGCTAGGCCCTCTGGCCCCAAATAGTTCACCCTCACCTTTGCTTCTCAGAGGGTGGGAACAGACCCCCTCGCCCAGTGTGAGCAAATGGTGGGGAGGATCCCTGGACGTCTGGTCAATGGCTGGGGTGGGGGTGTTTTTCAGGGCTCCCTCAGTTCAGCCCGTACTGGATCTTCACTCAAGGTACTTCTGGGCCCTGAGTCAGTGGCAAGAGCTGAGGGTGAGGAGTGCAGAAGACAGAGAGCATGGGACCCTTTCCTCTCTTCTCTGCTCAACAGCCCACCAAATCAACAAGTTGTTCCCAGAATTATCTTTAAATCTGCATCCCCCTCCCCATCACTACAGCCCCACCCTCACTATAAACAACTCTGATGATTTCCCATTGTTAAGAAGGATAAAATCTGTTCCCCTTATCTCTCATTTCATCCCTACCTCCACCCCCCGTATTTGTCTCCCTACTTAACTCTCCAATCTCCCCCTTCTCTAAACCCTCCACTCCACTGGAACTGCTCCCAAACAATGTTTCTTCATCATCTCTCCTGCTAGAGGTCTTCCCCACTTCTTGACTTCCTACATTCCACACCTCTCTTAAGGGTCAGTGGAAATCACACCTCCTCCTTGAAGCCTTCCCCATGACTCTGCCACCAGCTGCTGGGACTCTCTCCCCTTTGGGATAGTTTGTACTCACACCACTAATCCAGACTGTTCTTTTAGTACTTGGGGTGGCTGGCCCCATATGTTGTCTGCTTTACCTTTCTAAACGACACAGGGGAGAGAAGCCCCGAGCAGAGGTAAACAACTCCCAGCCTGAACCAGAGTGATGTCCATATAACGTCTTAAAGGAGAGGTACCTCCCGGTTCAGAAGCATAGGCCCTATGTAAGGGGAGAAGCCGTAAGGGATGCAAAGACAGACGAAAGATGGGGACAAGGGCTGAGCAAGGGGGTGGAAAGAATTTGGGCAGAGAATAAACCGCAGGGGCTAAAGAGGGCAGAAACTAATTCCTGAGAAAGAATGTGGTATTCATCCAAGAAGGAAAAAAATGGGAGCTTTCTGGGAAGGTGGGGAGTGAGGGGGGGGAAGGGGAGCAGAGTGTGTCCCATCAGTCCACCTCACCGCAAACCAGAGGTCAGAGGTGAGGGGAGCAGGACGTGGGGGTAGGGTGGCAGGTCTGGATTCTTTCCTTCCAGTGGGGTGCTGGAATTCACAGGTATTCTTTAATTAAGCTGAGAAGAAGCAGGAGGGTCCTCTGGAATGTAAACATCAGATAAGACACAGACACACTCCCCGCTCCCCTTCCCCCCACCCCCACTCCCAGAGCTTTCCCAGAAAGCTCCCATTTTTTTTCCTTCTTGGATGAATACCACATTCTTTCTCAGGAATTAGTTTCTGCCCTCTTTAGCCCCTGCGGTTTATTCTCTGCCCAAATTCTTTCCACCCCCTTGCTCAGCCCTTGTCCCCATCTTTCGTCTGTCTTTGCATCCCTTACGGCTTCTCCCCTTACATAGGGCCTATGCTTCTGAACCGGGAGGTACCTCTCCTTTAAGACGTTATATGGACATCACTCTGGTTCAGGCTGGGAGTTGTTTACCTCTGCTCGGGGCTTCTCTCCCCTGTGTCGTTTAGAAAGGTAAAGCAGACAACATATGGGGCCAGCCACCCCAAGTACTAAAAGAACAGTCTGGATTAGTGGTGTGAGTACAAACTATCCCAAAGGGGAGAGAGTCCCAGCAGCTGGTGGCAGAGTCATGGGGAAGGCTTCAAGGAGGAGGTGTGATTTCCACTGACCCTTAAGAGAGGTGTGGAATGTAGGAAGTCAAGAAGTGGGGAAGACCTCTAGCAGGAGAGATGATGAAGAAACATTGTTTGGGAGCAGTTCCAGTGGAGTGGAGGGTTTAGAGAAGGGGGAGATTGGAGAGTTAAGTAGGGAGACAAATACGGGGGGTGGAGGTAGGGATGAAATGAGAGATAAGGGGAACAGATTTTATCCTTCTTAACAATGGGAAATCATCAGAGTTGTTTATAGTGAGGGTGGGGCTGTAGTGATGGGGAGGGGGATGCAGATTTAAAGATAATTCTGGGAACAACTTGTTGATTTGGTGGGCTGTTGAGCAGAGAAGAGAGGAAAGGGTCCCATGCTCTCTGTCTTCTGCACTCCTCACCCTCAGCTCTTGCCACTGACTCAGGGCCCAGAAGTACCTTGAGTGAAGATCCAGTACGGGCTGAACTGAGGGAGCCCTGAAAAACACCCCCACCCCAGCCATTGACCAGACGTCCAGGGATCCTCCCCACCATTTGCTCACACTGGGCGAGGGGGTCTGTTCCCACCCTCTGAGAAGCAAAGGTGAGGGTGAACTATTTGGGGCCAGAGGGCCTAGCACCTTCCAGGGAAGGATTCAGTTCACTGTGTGCCACCTGGCCTCTCTCTGCTCTCACCTGAGCCCTGCGGGGGGGAGGTGGGAGTGGGAGAAGCAGGAGGGCAGAAATTCAAGAGCAAAAAGGATGGTTTGGAATGAGTTCACTGGGTGTGTGGGGACAGCCTAGAGGCTCAGCTCACTCACAGAAGCGCCCCAGAGTATCTCCTTGGCCTCCTTGTGACCCCCAGACCAAAGCCTCACTGCCTCCCCTTCTCCCTGGAGAAGTCAGGTCTGGGGAAAAGAAGGGTCCACCTAAACGCAGACCTGTAGTGATTCCTGGGATCTGGGAGAATGCCCAGGGTGATAAGTGTGTTCAAAGGCAAAGGGATGGGGGCATGAACCTCTCTGGGTTCTTGTGGGGGCAGTGGCAGAGCTGTTTGACTTCTGTGGGTGGCTATTTCTCTGGGAAGCTGGGACTGGGCCATGTGGAGCTAGTATTACAGGAAGGGAGATAAGATTTAGCAGGAGTGGCAGGATTCCAGACCGTTGAGTTTTCATTCAGCCCTTCTCTTTGTCCCAAGGCGGGTCACTTAACTTTCTCTATGTTCTGGATCCCCCAACCACTCCATTTCTCCTTCTGGCCAGGTCCAGAAATGTGGGCGATGCTGGACTCAGCTCTGAGCTTGGTGCGGGGGTGCTGCCTGCATCCCCCTCAGTCTTGGGGAGTGTACTTTAAGAATATGTATATATATATTTGACCTGCTTCCAAATAGAGGAGAGGAGGAGGTATTTTCACCCATGCCCCCACTTCATTGATGTGTGGGGCCCTCCTAAATTGGCCCCTAATTCTGGAAGAAGGGGAGTTATCCATTGACAGGGCAGGTGACTCTCCAATCTCTGACTCATGGTGGTCCCATCACCGCCCCCCACTCCCTACCCTCTGCCCACCTACAGTCTACTCCTTATGGATCAGCACGATGGCCACACTGCCAGGAAGCCCCTTCGCCCTCCTCCTGCCCCAGCCTGGCCCTCCTTCTCCATAACCCTCGGTACACATCTCTGATGACAAAGCAGAACACACTGAGCTCAACTTTAGTCGCCTGCGGTTCCCTGGGGATGGGTCTGCCTGCTGTTTGCCAACCACTTTAAACTCCCCAAGGCCAGGGGCTGCATCCCCTCCTTGGGGTTGGCCATTGCTAAGGAGTGTGTGTGTGTGTTGGGGGTGGTGGTGGTGGAGGGGTAGAAACCTGTGTGAGGGATCACTGGGAGGAAGGAGAGGGATGTGTGTGTGTGTGAGAGAGAGACAGAGAGGGAGAGAAACAGAGAGTACAGGGGGCAGAAATGCCCAGCAGGGGAGAAGAGTGAGGACACGGTTCCTCCCTCCACCCCTGGCCAACCCTTGTCCTCACTGGCCCCACCAACATTAAATTCTGCTCTATTTGCATCATTTGCATTTTGTGTATCATGAGTATAGACGATGATCAGTCCCCCTCCTTTAATGGGCAGCTCATTTCCCATCCACATGCCCTGGAGGACAGTTCTGCTCTCTCCCTCCAGAGTCTGGTCTCCCTCCTTGAGAGAGGAGGGACCTGGACCTGCTGCGAGGGTGAGGTTAGATGGACCTACTTGTAATTGTCAAGCACTCTGTAAATACAAAGCCTCTCTTGAGGTTGCGCTTATGGAGTCATGGAGCCTCTGGGCTGCAGGGGACAGTGGGCTCACCTTTTCTGACTTCCCACCCAACGAACGGGCTGCCTCACTGCAACGGGGATGAGCCTCGTCCAACTTCTGCTCTGGGGACAGAGGTCTTGCTAACAGTTGGTGGGAGAAGGCCTTAGAAAGTCCCTCATCCGAGCAGAAATCTGCCTCCTGTGACTCCAATGGAAAGTCACAGAAAGTCACAAAGACCAGGTCTAATTTATCTTCTCCTAAGCGATAGCCTTTCACATCACTAGCATCATAGAAAGTTAAAGCCAAAAACGGATCTTAGGATATTGTGAACCATTGATTGTATACTTTGGATGATTACATGGTATGTGAAAATGTAATACATATCAATAAAAAATTTAAAAAAAAAAAGGGGGAGATCTTACAGAGATGATCTAGACCAGACCCACACTTTGTTCATAAGGAAAACTGGGCCGAGCGAGGGCAAAGCGCTGTCAGTCGCAGTGAGTCAGCGGCAGCAGCGGGGAGCCAGCCTGGACGCAGGTCGCCTGACGCCCCAGGCCATCTTCCTTAGCTTCCCAGACCGCCTCTTCTCCAGGCCAAAAGCCTCTCCTTTGAACACTTACTTTACTCCGCTCAGTCCACATTCGCTTTTACGGCAGGAGCTCCTTCTGACCCTCCTTGAGCTCACACCCACAGGGACCCAGCATGGTACAGGGGGGTCAAGCCGTGCTTACTGGATGAAAAGCAGTAAATACAGCGGTAGCCACGGAGTCCCTTAAGCACGGCACACGCTTCATGCCCCCCCTTCCCCACGCCTGCGCTCTGAGGCGGGTTCATTCAAATGGCGAAAAAACCCAGGTCGTTCAAGCCCCCGGCCTGGTCTGGTCTTCCTGGGAATTCCTCAGGTCTTGTCTCCCTTCTCAGCTCCGTGGCCCTGACTGCCCTGCCCAGCAGGCGCCTGTGCACTCAGGATTTAAGCTCAGGATCCGTTCACTCCACACTGAAGCCTGGGTTTATGTTGCTGGTACACAATCCCTTAACCTAATTGTGTCCATGTGACTTTTGGGATTCAGAATCTTTTAGATTTTGGAAAGAAAATGTGGTACATATAACGTATCGTAAAGAAAACCAGGGGCTGTGAGGGTAATTCAGTGGTAGAATTCTCACCTGCCATGCGGGAGACCTGGGTTTGATTCCTGGTCCATGCACTTCCTCCAAAAAACCCAACCAAACAAGCAAAACAAACAAACAAAAACCAAACAAACAACTCAACAAATGGTGCTGCGATAATGGGATACTCACATGGAAAAATAATGAAATGTGACCCCACCATACAGCAGAAAGAAGGAAAGAAAGGAAGGAAGGAAGGAAGGAAGAAAGGAGGAGAACCACAATGGAGTCTGATGTAGCACTTGGAATCATAGAATCAGACACGTTAACATATCTCCAGTAAAATATATGAATATTCACACTAAGTGGGATGTATAAAACTATAATAGCCTCAGGTTAGGTTTGGCATGTAAATGAGTTACAAAACACTTTCGGAATCTGGATAAGGGATTGAACAATACTGTGCTGCCTTTTAAGGATGATTATACTTTGGTGGAAGCTCGAACAAGCCAGAGGATCCCATAGAGGTCTGGGCTGGGATGATAGGAAGCCTGGAAGCAGGTGGCAGATGAGAGAGAGCCTATGGGACCCTAGAAGGCTGTGATATGATGAGGGCTGTGACCCTCCAGGTACCCTTGGCCCTGTCAACAGAGAGATCTAATGGTCCTCAACCCCAGGGGAGCACAGGACAGCTGGCCTGGTGCCAGGCAGGGCTCAGGTGGGCAGTGGCCCTTTGAGACCCTGATTAGGCAAAAAGCTTGGGGCAGCTAGAAGGTTGGCAGTCTCTGATAATAGCTGCAGGGACAAGACCCTTTTGTTAGTGCTTTTGGCTCAGTTCAGCCCTGCTGCATGCCCTGGGCTGCTCCTGCCAGCTCCAGTTTATCTTCCTGGTGATGTATTGCCAGTGGCTTAGTATTTGCCCACCCACGCTCTCTTGCCACTGCTACAGCCAAGAGCAAAGATTTAGATTGCCTGGACCCTTTCCACCCACCTCAAGTAAAGCCAATGAGCATGCATTTATTTGTTGAGTATTTACCATGTGCTAGGCATGCAGTTGAGCCTTGGGGACTTTGTTATTATTCTCTCATTTGGGATGCACACCTCTGCCATTGCTGAAGTCCAAACATCCCTCAGGTTCCAATTCTGCCACGAATCATGATCTGCTCCCCTCCTTCCTCTGAGCGCCTGCAGCGTTCTATGGCTGGCGCCATTCCTTGGCTCTTAATTAACCTGTGACCTTGGTATCTTTGCCTTGTGTTTCCTTGCTTGGATTTTTGTTTGACTGCTCTGTGCTTTGAATCAATAAGGGCCTTAATTGAGGATCTAGGCTAGGTGCAAGCTGTCCCACTAGTAGGTCCCTGCCCCTCCTTCTTCGAACATGTGTGGAATGCAGGAGTGACCCCAGGGAAGGACTGTAAAGCCCTTCAAAGGCAAAGCAGAAGGTGGTGCCTGGGGCAGATAAACACGCTGAGCTTTCCCAAGAAACAGCAATTTAGTTTTATTACTTTCCCTTTACAAAGGCTGTTTAAGTGACTGAAGGGGGCTCTGTAATTTCAATACCTAGGAAAGTAAAAAAGATGACAGCCATCACCTTATGTGAGTTTAGTATTTGTTATACATTACCTTAATATTCATTCAGTAGGCTTTGTAAGGCACAGGATTTTCCTCTGGCTAGAATGACTTAGCTTGGGACCTGTCTGAAGGCCCTTGGGATTCTTAAAGGGGGCGTGGGGTACAGGCCGAAGAGCTTCATCTGTTCTCCTAGTGGTAGAGGCTTTTAAATTTTTAAAATTAAAATCCACAGTAAGAAATACATTTTACATATATATATATATTCAAGAGTTTCATAAAACAGTATTTATTCTTACCATGTAGGATGCATTCTGTCCTATTCTATGCTATTCATTTATTCATTTTATTAAAAGTATTTATGTGCTGGTTGTCCACCTCTTCTGGTCACACTCTTCACTTTAAAATATGCTGCTTTAGACCTTAATACTGGGAAGGGAAGTGGGAAGAGCAGAGTGTTTGGGGTAGAGAAGAGGACAGGGATGAAGTTTGGGAAGTCTTCCTGAAAGAGATCATAGTAGCTTTTTGAAGAAAAAGAGGGAAACGAGCAGTGCATGTAAGTCTGAAAAAGGGAACTAATTTGGGATGGAGAGCTCGGCCTGTAAGGGGCTGAAAGTTCACTCCCCATGCCTGGGTAGCCTCAAAACCTCTGCGCTCCTCCTCCCTTGGCTCCCCAGCCCTTTCATCTGGGTTTCACTTGAGTGTAAATAAGTGGACAAAAAGCAGGACTCAAACACAGGCATGTGTGGGAAGGGCCTGCAGGAAACTCAATGATTAAAGGAATGCCTTCAGATCTCAAGGAGGTGAGTGATGGAGAAAGGCTCATGTGACCCTGCTGCTCCACTCTGCTCCAGGGAAAGGAGAACGCTGCGTCTTATGCCTGGGGCACTGCAGTGCCCTCAGAGGCTTCCAGAAGTTCACCCTAAATCCCCTTGCTGCAGCACTGGACACTTCATCATGGTCCGACCAGGGCCTTTGGGAGAAACCACCGAGGTCTGGGGATCACCGTAATTCTAATTCCCTGAGCTATCCCTGTGTAGAGGGTCAGTTTCCCAGCTCATCTGCAGGCTGCAGGGCTCCTACCTGGGCAGGTGGAGCTGCATCCTTACACAGCACTTGGGGGTCCCTTGACACAGGGTGGGAAAATATATAATACTCAGTCACTGTGAAATCTAGAAGCGTTCTCTGAAACTTTGGTGATCAGAGCTGGATCTAGAAGATTAGAAGGAGGAAGTTTTCAGCTCACTTGAGGGACCAATAATATTCTAGAAATGAGAGCACCCAAAAGGGGGCTGTGCTGTTTTAAAACCTTCAAATAAAGGCCTGATGTCGGGAGGGACACAAAGAGGATTTCTGTCCTGGGCACCCAAATTTGATCCATTCATTCAGTCATTCGTTCAATATTATTGAGCACCTACTGTGTACCAGACACAGTGCTAGGTGCCAGGGACATTTCTGAGGACAAAGCACACAAAAGTCCCTAGCCTCACCGAGCTATCCTCATAGCGTGTAGGGGAACGGGAAGACAGGAAGGGGCGCCCTGGGGGGACTCCCATGATCCAAGATTGTAGAGTGTGTGGAACTATATGGAACTTCATGACTCATTGTCATCTGCACTATTTCAGGTGATTCTGAAAACAGGTATAGCAAACCAGCCCAGTGTCTTACACCAATAAAAGTGTGTGTGAGAAGGGAATTGTCTTTATTTCACACATGAAGAAAAAGAGGTTCAGAGGGTGGTCACAGAGGTGGTGGCAGCGCTCAGGTGATAGAGCTTTCCAGCTGTTTCCACTCTGGTGAGTGACACAGACCACGTGGAGCTGAATATTGCTCTCCTTACCTCCCTTCATCAAGTATGGCTGAGGCATTCCCCAGGATTGGTGGTAGGGAGAGGCACCCTGAGCCCGGGGAAAGGTTGGGTGGAGGTGGGCCTCTGAGCACCACCCTTCTCCTCCCTGATAACCTGTATAACCACACTGGGAGGAGGCCTTCCAGAGAGGGAAGGGGCGGGAGTACTCACGGAAGCTGGGAAGGGATATGGAATTCTGGTGCTTAACCTACAGATAATAACATGGAACATTAATAGCACTTAATTGTGTGCTCAAGAAGGCTCTGAAAGCTTTACATGCAATCTTCCTGACAACCCCAAGAAGTATGCACTATTTTTAGACCAATTTCAGAAAGAGGAAACTAAGGCACAGAGAGGTTAAGGAACTTGCCCAAGGTCACCCAGCTGGTGAGTGATTCACCTGGGATTTCAGCCCAGACAGTCTGGCTCAATGTCTGTTTCCTAGACGGGCTGGCCTCGGCCCTTCCTGGAGCAGGGTCCCTTCTTTCCTCCCCGTCACGCTCTGGGTCAGCCCATTGCCCTGGCACTTACCACACCCTCCTCAAGTCTGCAGCGCCAAGGTGCCCTCAAAGTCCTCGCTCCTCACGGGGAGGGCAGAGGAGGAACTGGGAGAGAAAGAAGCTTTGTGTCTGGTTGGAATTCCCCTCAAATCCTCAGCCAAGGTGGGAGGTAGATAGGGTTGCGGGAAGGAACCGGGAGAAAGCGCCCAAGTCCGGGACGCAGGGGGAGCGCGGAGAGGGTTTGACAAGCGCTGGCGAGAAGAGGGACCAACGCTTAGCAGGGTTTGGAAGCCGCGTCCCGGTTCTGCGCGGCTGTCTCGGCTCATTGCTCCAGCAAACCGCGCGGAGAAGCCGATTTACAGGCCACTTCCCACTTTCCCTCTGCCGCGTCCTCAGATCCGTGGACACGGGCATGCCCTGCTGCCACCCCGCCTCCCACGTGCCCCGTGGAGTCGGTGAGTGGGTCCCCAGCCCTGGGGGCTCAGGGCCGTTCCCACCCTGAGTGAGGCGCCTGGTTTTTCCTGGGACTTCTGGGGGAACCCAGGACACCTGCAACCTCCTTCCCCGTTCCTCAGGTCAGAAAGGAGAGCTCTTTTCTATCAACATTCCCAAAGGGAAACATCTCAGGGTGTGTGTGCGTGTGTGTAAGGGTTTAATAGTTAAAAAGCAACTTTTTGGGTTTTTCTTCCTTTCTGTTTTTTAGAAAATAAATGCAAAACATTCCACATACCCATTTTTTTAAATTAAGCTTTTTATTTTGAAACAAGTTGTAGACTTGCATGCAGTTGTAAGAAGTAACACAGAAAAGATTTTAGGAAGCCTGGGAAGAACCGGTGTGCTTGGAGATGAGCAGGGTGGGGGTGGGGTGGAGCAGAGTCTCCTCTTTTTGGTACCAAACATGCGCTGACCCTCTCCACCCAGCCAGCAGCCTTTTCCAGAGATGATGTTGTCCATAGCCTTTGTTCATTTTCTCTGCAGGACCAGACACGAAAGCTAAAACAAAATGAAGATTTTTTTCTGAATCTCATAAAACAATATTTGTTGTAAATCACTGCCCTTACATGGCAGTATCATGCAGACAGCATGTTGATTTTGACATGGTCGTGAAGAATAAGACCCAAGGAATTGTCCCTATGGCTCCCATATTTAAATCACTGTGGACTTGCTCAGTAGACTCTTCTATGGAATATTGTAGTATAATGTATGATATATTTCCTTTCAAAATTTGGTGAATTTCATTGTGAATAACTCTGGAGCACAAGTTTTGAATTCTTGGACTCAAGAGGACCAAAATTTGCAGGAGGTGATGGCAGCATTGGCTGCTGCTGTTGAGTCTCCTAATCCTTGGACAGAGTACCAGAAGGAACATCAGTATCTGCAGCAGCTGTCCAGAAGGCCTCACTATAGGATACATGTCCTGTCTGTATGCAGTATTTTGCATGGCTTAGTTGTAGTGGTGGAAACCCTTGGCCAAATTATAGAATCCCAACATGAGGCTCATACTCTACTAATGGAGAATGCAGAATGTGTTGGAAATAGAGGACGGATAATTTATATTACTAATGCAAAAAGTGGCAGTCATGTGTGAATGCTTGAGGACCGTGTCCAAGAAATAATTCACGAGCATAATAAGCTTGCTGCGAATTCAGATAATCTCATGCAGATTCAGAAGTGTGAGCTGGTCTTGACCCTTACCTACCAAGTTGGGAAAGACAGCCTTGTGTCTGATCGTCCTGAAAAAGATTTGTCCCCAGTTTTAACCAGTGACGTCTATCGTGTTCGTGGAGGATGCCATCTGCTACCAAACTGGATATTTAGTACAGCAGCATTTTGACTTGGCATCAACTGCTATTACAAATATTCCAATGAAGGAAGAACAATCTGCTAACACATCAGCCAATTGTGATGCGGAACTACTCCATCACCAAGACCCACATGTCGATTTCCTGAAGAGTGGTGATGCCCGCCTAGGCAGCAGCAGCAGAGAAGCCACATTTAAAGAAACAATAACTTTAAGTGGTGCACGCCAAGGACAAACAACATTGAATCACTCTTGCACTGGAGCTTATCGAATTTCACCTGTAGATGTAAATAGTATACCTTCCTTCTTCCTTACTCATTTTCTTCTGAATGGCCTTTCTGTTTTATTGGAACAACCAAGCAAGTCAGATTCCAAAGTCATTACTCATGGGCTTAGTAGTCATGGAGGAGAAATATTTTTTGCACGTCCTTAGCAATTCTCAATCCATTCTAGAAGATCCTCCTTCAATCAGTGAAGGGTGTGGAGGAAGAGTTACAGACTACTGAATTACAGATTTTTGTGAATTTATGAGTGAAAATAGATTAATTCCTTTTCTTGACCCCAGATAGAAGATCATTGGAAGTCTTGAGATCCCTTTGAAATGAGCAAAAGATCAGTTAGAAAAACACCCGTTACTGGCCTATGATTATTTCACAAACCAACATTTTCAACATGTGAGTGGCAGTTCCATTAGTCAGTGATGTTGTGAGAGTCTTTGACAGAAGATATGATAAGCTGTCAGAAAACAGTACGCAACTTAGTTGATATGAAAAGAAAAAAAACAATCCTCTGCCTATTTCCACGGTTGGTACAAGAGGAAAAGGCCCAAAGAGAGATGAAAACCGTATCGTGTGGAACGAATTAGAAACCCTTGTCAGAGTCCATATTAACAGCCCAGAGAAACATCAAAGCATTCTGAAATGTCTGATGGCATATGGAAGCAAACCCCCCCGAAGAAGAAGAATGGAAGAAATGAGGAGGAGAGAGGGAGGGCAAAGAGGATAAGTCAGAGAAAGCAACGAAAGATTATGAACAAGAAAAATCTTGACCAGATTCAGAGACATTAAAAGGTATGGCACATATGTCGAAAATATACATTTGAGATTTGTCCTTCTAAATAACACAAATTTATTTTATAGTAAAGGATGTTCCTCTGGAAGTATTTATTTAAAAAATTTGCAGGAAGTCGCCTTGGGAGAATGGTGAGAAAGGGGGAAAATTCAACTTCCCCAAGTGGAGGATTATTGATATTCTCACAAGCAGCGGGGACAACCAAAGTGATAGGCTGAGCCCCCCATCTTGGGGTTTGTTCATATGAAACTTAACCCTGCAAAGGACAGACTAAGCCTACTTAAAGTTAGGCCTAAGAGTCACCCCAGAGAACCTCTTTTGTTGCTCAGATGTGGCCTCTCTCTCTCAGCCAACATGACAAGCAAACTCACTGCCCTCCTCCTCTCTACGTGGGACATGACTCCCAGGGTTGTGGACCTTGCTGGCAATGTGGGACAGAAATCCTAGGACTCAGCACCAACGGATTGAGAAAACCTTCTCGACCGAAAGGGGGAAGAGTGAAATGAGACAAAATAAAGTGTCAATGGCTGAGAGATTCCAAACAGAGTAGAGAGGTTATCCTGGAGGTTATTCTTATGCATTAAGTAGGTATCACCTTGTTATCCAAGATGTAATGGAGAGGCTGGAGGGAACTGCCTGAAAATGTAGAGCTGTGTTCCAGTAGCCATGTTTCTTGAAGATGTTTGTATAAGGATATAGCTTTCGCAATGTGACTGTGTGATTGTGAAAACCTTGTGTCTGATGCTTCTTTTATCTACCTTATGGACAGATGAGTAAAACATATGGATTAAAAATAAATAAATAATGGGGGAACAAATGTTAAAATAAATTTGGTAGATTGAAATGCTAGTGATCAATGAAAGGGAGGGGTAAGGGGTATGGTATGTATGAATTTTTTTCCGTTTTCTTTTTATTTCTTTTTCTGAATTGATGCAAATGTCCTAAGAAATGATCATGATGATAAATATATAACTATGTGATGATATTGTGAATTACTGATATATATATAGAGTGGAATGATCATATGGTAAGAATGTTTGTGTTTGTATGTTGGTACATTTAATAAATAAAATTAATTAAAAAAAGAAAAAAGATGTGTGCACTTTTCTATATGTACTTATACTTCAATAAAATGTTTACCTAATTATAAAAAAAATTGCAGGCCTCTCTTTGCCAAATAAAACTGTCAAAATTTCTAAAATGTGAAACATTTGAGTATTACTTTAGGAATATGATGTTATTCTTTTGATGGCTGTTAAAAACCTTCAAAATTTTATCAAATTTAGGTGAGATTTGCAATATTTAATGTAAAATTTGCCTATTAATCTGTATCACAGTGATTTTCCAAAAAAAGAAGAAGTTTTTTTGTACTTTATTTAAAAATATATTTTTAAAAAATTTTTTATTAATTAAAAAAAATTACAAGAAACACAAACATTCCCAACACATACACTCAGCAATTCACAATATCATCACATAGTTGCATATTCATCATCATGATCATTTCCCAGAACATTGGCATCAATTCAGAAAAAGAAATAAAAAGACAACAGAAAAATATAACAAACAGAAAAAAAATTTTACAGGCCCTACCCCTTACTAATCCCTTTCATTGATCACTAGCATTTCAAACTAAATATTTGTTCCCCCTATTATTTATTTATTTTTAATCCCTATGTTTTACTCATCTGTCAATAAGGTAGATGAAAGCATCAGACACAAAGTTTTCACAATCACACAATCATTGTGGTTTTTTAATAAGTTTAAGATTGGGAAGTGTGAGTCCTCCAACTACATTCTTTTTCAAAATGGGTTTGACTATTTGTGTCCCTTACCCTTCCATTTAAATTTGATAATTGGCTTTTCTGTTTATGCAAAGAAGGTTGTTGGAATTTTGATTGGGATTGTATTGGATCTATAAATTGTTTTGTATAGAACTGACATTTTAACAACATTTACTTTTCTAATCCATGAACATGGAATGTCCTTCCACTTATTTAGGTCTTCTTTGATTTCTTTTAGTGATATTTTATAGTTTTCTGTGTACAAGTCCTTCACACAATTGGTTACATTTATTCCTAGATATTTGATTCTTTTAGTTGCTATTGTGAATGGAACTTTTCCCTTGATTTCTTCTTTTGTTCATTGCTTGTATGTAATATTAAAACTTTGTTTGTATATAAAAACATTACTGATTTCTGGGTGTTGATTTTTTATCCTGCCGCTTTGCTGAATTCATTTTTAGCTCTAAGAGCTTTGTCGTGGATCCTGCTTTCTTTTGTGTTTTTTTGTACATATTTTTTAAAATTTTGATTATTTATTTTTTTGCTTTCTTTTGATTGATGCTTACATGATATATTTTTCCCTTCCTTTTACTTTCATCCACTTATATCATTGTATTTGAAGTGAGTTTCTTATAGTCAACATAGTTGGGTCATATATTTTAATTCACTCTGTCAATCTGTCTTTTCATTTGTATATTTAGAACTTTTGTATTTGATAAAATCATTGATATGTTAGAGATTAACCCTGCCATTAAAAAATAATAATAAAAAGATTTTTAAAAGCATTTTTCCCAAGATTTAAGAATATAGACTTATATATATATATATTTTACAATAAGATATATGGTATTCTTTAATTTTTGTATAATAATAATTGTGTAGTAAATAATTTTTTTAAACATTGTAGGTTTACAGAACAGTCATACAGAAAATAATAGGGTTCCTATATTTTGCCCTCTCTCACAGACAATTTTCCCTATTATTAACACCTTGCATTAGTATGGTACCTTTGTTACAATTGATGAAACAATATTAGAATCAAACTATTAACTATAGTCCATAGCTTACATTAGGGTTCACTGTTTATGTTTACAGTCCTATGATTTTTTTAAATAAAATTTATTCTAGTAGTATATATCCAACCTAAAATTTCCCCCTTTAACCACATTCAAATATATAATTCAGTGCTCTTAATTGTGTTCACAATACTGTGCTACCATCACCACCATTCATTACCAAAATGCTTCTATTTCCCCAAGCATAAACTCTGTAACAATTATGCATTTCAGTTTGTTTTCTCTTTGTTCTCTCTGGTTTTCCTTTTTCTGCCTTCCTTTTGGTGACTTGAATTTTTTTAGAATTCCATTTTTTTAATCTATAATTTTTTTTTACTATATCTCTTTGTATAGCTTTTTTAGTAGTTAATTAGGTATTACATAAACTTATCACAGTCTACTGGTATCATCATTTTACCAGTTCAAGTGAAGTATAGAAATATACTTCCCTTTATGTCCTCTTGCCCTTCCCTGTTTACAGTATGAGTATCTTAAATATTTCTTTCTCCTACATTTAGATTCTCATCACACAGTGTTATATATTTTTTGCTTCAAATATCACAATTTAGGAAACTCCTAAAAGGAAAAGGAAAACATATTGATTTTATACATGTTTTTACTTCTTCCTTTGTTTTGTTCTTCTTTCTTGATGTTCCAAGATTCTCTTTTTTTTTTTTTTTTTTTTTTTTTTTTTTTTTTTTTTTTTTTTTTTTTTTTTTTTTTTTTTTTTTTTTTTTTTTTTTTTTTTTTT
>PVIY010032832.1:0-28617 GCA_004026745.1 Myrmecophaga tridactyla
AGGAAATGTATGTTTTGCTGAAACACATGACTCATAAGTAGTAGACCTTTTTATTGCAAATCTGTTGATATTCCTCCTATGTCATATTACTTATATACTAAAAGAACTTCAAAGTGATTGTTCCCACTCTGCCTGGCCAAAATGGGATAGATAAAATAATTCACCTTGAATCACTAAAGAACAACTGGCTGTCTCATTATGTTTTTGTCTATTAATAGAAATCAATCAAGTATTTGTCTTCAAGAAAATTCTACTTAGAATTATTCTAAAGATGGCTTCCTTTCTCAGTCATTCATTCATTTATCCATTAATTCAACAAACATGTATTGAGCACCTACTATGTCTTAGGCATTTTGCTCAGTGCTTGGTATTCATGAAGATCAAAGTAGCTTGTGAGCATTAAGTTCATAGGTAGAAAATAAAATTGGTTTTCAGATAAGTTTTCTCATATCACATGCAATTTTTTATATCGTTTGGAACCACTGAAACTCAATTTCTCTGTTCTGTAATACAAAAACATTGAAAGGATTCCATCTAATGTGGAAATAAAATTTTGCACAGCTTCATCCTGCTGCAAGCTACTAAGCATTAGCTTATGTCTAAATGTTCTTTCTTTCTTTAATTGCTTTCTCTAGCATCACTAATCTTCCAAAGAATCATTGTTTACATTATGTTTTTGCCCATTAAACAGAGAAGCATTTCTTTCTACCCTTTCCCCACTTCAAGGAAGGATTAAGAGAAACTGTTAACACAATTAAAGCTCAGTTTAATTTCCATGATCCATTTGCATTTGCAGTAAAACACCATGACTATGGACTCCTGGAGGATTTTAAGTACCATGGGATCAGGTTTATTCTCCTTCCCTAAGTGACCTGTGCACCAGAAAAGCAAGGTTCATCACGTGGGACACAAAAACACTCAGATTCACTAAGCAAGGTCATTTTGGATGCTCGTTCTGCCTGCATAGTAATAGGCATTTTAAAAACTGCCCTGCTTTGACTCTCCATAAAGCTGAGAATCAACCCAGCAAACACCTTACCCAAATATCTATTGCAGCACAAAATGGAATCTCAAAAACACAGTGGCCTGGAATTCTGATCCACTGAGGAAATCAATTCAAAAGCAGATGCCCTCAATATATGTCCCATTCTCTCAGCCTGTGATTCTAGGTAGTATGTACATTCTCAGAAACATGTTAGATTACAAGAATGACAGAAGTGTCACCCAGACCTTGGTAGTTATTTAAAGTTAATTAATTTACCCCGACCTTTCCTTATAAATATAAAGCATGATAGACTACTAGTGATAATTGATTCTGGAGAGCCTCCAAAATGGTTCAAGGAAAACACAGCTGTGCTGCGTAACAGTTCTTGTTTGCTCTGGATTATAAACTATTTTTAGTACTTAGTTAATAAAGCTGATTTTCTTAAGGGGCCAGCAGTGGAACGCATGAGCTGCCGTGTCAGATACTATTGGAATTGGGATTTGCCATGGATGAACTAAGAAAATTAACTTCGCCAATCCTCACTGATTTTGAGACCTGAGGAATCAGTGCATCTGCTTGTGATTTCTAATGGGGGTAGTGAGAGCCAATTTTTTTTTGGTTTCCCAAAATAAATATACTATCAAAGTTACAGGTGGACTCAATACAGTAATTTCCCTTTTCTTTATATTCAGGCAGTGATATTTTCATTTTAATTATTACATCAATAAAATGAGTATATAATGATAAGCAACACATTATAAATGTTCCTTCTAAGTGCTTTATATGTAAAGTGCCCTTACATTTTAAGATACTCATCTTTCTTCATTTCGACATCTCTAAAATTGATGGTGTATCTAATGGTGCATCTTAGAATCAACAACTTAGGATCAGCAAAATAGAGCAACTGATGGAATCCTCTAATCAGCCTTCTAAAGGACCTAACGTTATTACTTCCATTTTACAAAAGAGGAAACTAAGGCACAGAGAGACGTTAAATAACCTGACCCAGGTAACACATCTGGTAAATAGCAGAGCTGAGATTTGAACAAAAGCAGTCTGGTTTCAAATTAAATCCTTAATTACCATGACATGTTGCCACACTGACGCATTAAGATATTATTCAGGGGGGGCCACGGTGGCTCAGCAGCAAGAACGCTTGCCTGCCATGCCAGAGGACCCGGGTTCGTTTCCCGGTGCCTGCCCATGTAAAAAAAATATATATATATTATTCAAGTGCCATGCGAATCTGAACAACAATGATCAGGTTCATGAAAAAGACATGACTATGTATAAAATAGAAAATACAAAATATGGATTTGTGAGTTTACTGAAAAATGTGTCATACTATTCAGATCTATCTATTTTACTTTTTTCACTCAATAATTTTTTTACTTAAATCCATACTGTTACATCAACTCCTACTTCCTTTTTTTTTTTGGTCATGGGCAGGCACCAGGAATTGAACCTGGGTCTCAGGCATGGCAGGTAAGAACTCTGCCTGCTGAGCCACTGTGGCCTGCCCTCCTACTTCCTTTCATCTGCTGAAGAATATTTCATTAAATGAATGAACATGTAAGTGATTTTCTTGTTTTCATTATTATGAACAGAAATGCAATGAAGCATATTTAAACACCCTCTTTTAAGCATGTGATTCTCCAAGAAGGTATGGAGAAGTGGAATTGCTGAGTTGGGGTGGGCTGTTATTTTCTATTTTGAAGATTAAAATATCTCAGCCATGACCCAGCAAGCCTCTCATAAAGCACTTCCTAAGATCAGCAAATTTCAGTACAATTATAAAGTAGAACAGTTGTTTCTCAAACCAAAATGTTTTTTCTGCATTTAGGTGGAAGATTCTTTCTATCACCATTTTTAACTAGCTTCATACATATCCTAAAGATATTTTGTATAAAGAATCCTGTAAATTTGGAGAGCAGGCAGATGAGACAGAACCTGGCACCAGAAGTAGTTCTTCTAAGCTATATTGCCAGAAAAATGAGGTGGCCTTGTTATTTTTCAAAATTCAAATGCCTCTCAATTTGTAAACATGTCAAGATGGAGACAGTTTACTCCTCACTAATAGTACTAACGGTGGATCAAATGATATGATATAATTAATGATATTATAAAAAAATTGTGGGCCAGCCATGGTGGTTCAGTAGGCACAGTTCTCGCCTGCCATGCCAGAGACCCGAGTTCGATTCCTGGTACCTGCCCATGCAAAAAAAAAAAAGAAAGAAAGAAAGAAAAACTATATTTGTCATGTTCTTTCTGCACACTGAGTGTAGTCCTCTTGACTACTAAGTGTTTATTTTCACAAATTATTTCTGTCAAATGGTAGTGTTGTCTTGGTGACAGAATGTCTGCTTAGGAGAAGACACCTGGGATCCATTTATTGCCATCTCTAGAATTAGAATGGTAGTTCTCAGCTACCTACTTGTCTTGTTCTCAATATTGTTGTTTAGGACAGTTAAAAACAGATATGCTTAACAAGAAATCTTGTATGAATAGGAAGAATGTAATATTGAAATGGTGGAGGCTTTTGTGTTTAAGTTTACCTGCTGTAAAATAAGCTTTCTTCAAAGGCACGAAGTTATTAAGATGAATTTCTTACCTCAAGTATAAAGTCTCTCACATACTCTGAAATACAACACTTCTCTTAAAGCTGCAGTAGCATGCAACAGCACTTCAGTCAAAAAATAGTCACAAGATTTAGGGAGAAACATAATAAAAATAACTGTTTCTCAGCCACTGGGAAGTGGTTACACTTAAAAGGGAACCAAAAGGTCCTCACTTGGAGTTACTTACAAGCTTCAGCATCAGAAGACACACGGCTATACAAGACCTCAGTTGGTTTCATCATGTTACAGAGGGGAAGCCACTGACATTCTATCTTCCTTATGACATGCTTTCATCTTCCAAAGCAAGTAGGGGAGGAAACCCTGCTTCCATATACACCTGAATCTCTCTGTCAGTTCACCATATTAGTCCCTAGCCATGATTTGACTCGGTATGGCAACAATAAAGCTAATAAAGTATATCACTTTTTAAAGAAGTGTTAAATAAGAGAAATGGGCTGCCTACACGGGTTTGCCAGGAGTGACCCCCTTTTCAAAAGGAGCGACCTGAGCGAGTTGCCCCCGCTGGAGGACGTGGGGCCGCCCCCGCCGCAATAGGCCGAGCAGCCCGGGGCCCTGGCCGGTGAGTTCCGGGCCGCCTTGGAGCGTCCACTCCGGGGACGAGTGGCTGCACATTCTGGGGAACGGGCTGCTGCAGAAGAAGACGCTGGTTCCCGGCCCACCTGCTCCAGCCGCCTGGTCAGGGGTGAGGTGGTCACCGTGCTGCTGCAGATCTCGCTGGCGAAACGCACGCAGGCGCAGGAGGAGCCCGAGCTGGAGTTCATCCTGGGCGACTGCGACGTCATCCGGGCGCTGGACCTCAACGTCCCGCTCCTGGACGTGGGGGAGACGGCCATGGTCACTGCTGCCACGGCTTGGCGGGACCAGGAAGCGCTGACCCGCCGCCAGCACGCGGCGCTGGCCAACTGCAATGGCAAGTGCAGTGTGCGGACTTCGTGCTGGTCGCCGACTCTTACGACCTGGCCCCCAGGGCCATCACCTCCAGCGCCAAAGTGGACGTGACCTTCGAGGAGGAGGAGGAGCAGCTGCTGCAGCGGAAGGTGAAGTAAGTGCTGGACCAGCCGGCGGCCTCGCAGCGGAAGCTGGACCACTCCGGCGCGGCCCTGCGCTCCTGCAGCAGCATGCTCGAGCACAGTTGGCAGCATCAAGGGCAAGGTGCTGGTCCAGGAGGGCGAGTGCAGCGAGGCCATCTCCAACCTGAGGGCGTCCCGTGCCCAGCCACGCCTCTGGGTTGGGCAGAGACGATTAGGGGTGATGTGACCCAGCGGGAGGGAGGGATGGAGACTCTATCACAGGATGGTGAGGCGAGGCCAGGAACCCATCCAGCCTGGAGGGAAGGGCCCTTGTTTCTCCAGACCCAGCTTCCGCCCCACTCTGGGCTAGGTCTCCCTGGGCTGATCTGGGTGGGTCCCCCAAAGGCCCTGGGGCAGCCCTCCCCTGCCCAGCCCTCCTACAGAGCACCAACCCCTCCTGCCCACCCCCCACCCCCGCTGTCCTCCGCTTGGCCCCCAGAGCCCAGTGAAATAAAACCTCCCACCCTGGGGAAAAAAAAAAAAATTAACAGGGACTTCTTAGAATGATGAGAATAAAAATGGAAGCTTTCCCCAAAAATGGAACATACCCTTCAAAATCTGCGGATTGAACAAAAAATGAACTAAATTGGCTTCAGTCCAAGAGATAGCCTATGAGAAATAGACAAACTATAATATAATAATCTATGATCATCTCCCACTTTGAAAGACCCTCCTTTATAATAAGAAACCTAAATATCAACAAATTATCTTAATTTTCCCTTTGAAAACCTCCTAATTGTCTTTATAAGCCAATGTAAGAGTCTCTTGAGACTCTTACTTTGATTTGCACATTCCCTGTTTGAGCAGTTTCTCTTTCAATGAACCCATTATATTGATTATTATAGGTGACGGTTTGTTTTGACAGTTTCTGGAATCAGAAGTGGGATCTAGAGAAGACCCCTGGCCATCCCTGCAGCTGGTGAGAACAGGTGTCTTTCATACTCACAGGACCCTTTGCGTCCATTGCTCTAATCACCGCCCATGGATCATGAGGAGTAAATTTCTCCTGGATCTGAGGTCTGCTTTCCTTGGTTGGGCTTTTATGGTTTATTGTTAGAATTTGTTTTGGTTTGGTTTGGGTCTGGTCCAGGTGCCTCCTTGCTTAGTGCCTTGTTCTGTGTGGGGAGGCTATGGAGGTCCTGTATACCTTAAAACAGCTACTTTTCTGTTCAAGAGATCCCTATGTAATTTTTGTTTGGGGAACCTTTGAACATGGGCTCTTTTCAGTTTAAACATAAATCTCTCTTCTCCTTTGTTAAAGACACCTTTTACTTATATGTTTTCTCATTACGACCTAGTTCATATTTGTTTTTGGGTAAATCTTCACCAGTATGATTTGAGTTTGCAATAATCACTTTGAGAAATATTTGAGCTTGTTAAAATAATACACTTGAGAGATGAACTTGAAAAGAGAGGTTTCTGGCCTCTACAAAAGGAGTGAGGAGTGTTTTACAATTGGTACTCAGAAGCTACTAAAAGACAAGATGATTCTAATATAGCCTTTTAAAGACAATGCAGAAGAAGAACTAAAATTTTTAAAATTGGTCTTCTGCTCCCCTTCCCCATAGTCTACAGGCCCCTGTCACTCATTTCTCTTTCCACCTGCTCCCCCAGAGCCTGTAATTCAGTAGTTCCTAAAAATCAGGCCATTTGCTGAGCCTAGTGCACCGGCCAAGGAGTGGACTTTGACCCATTATAAAGAATTTCCTGGACCCCAAGAAAATATCAAAGTAATTCAGATGCCCTTTTCCCCACAACCCAAACCTCTTATCACAACAATTGGGCCAAAAAGCATTCCTTTACTTTGTGAGATGTTTCCAAATAAAAAGATCTTCTCAAAGATAGATCAAACTATATTGCAGATCACCAAATGCCTGCAGGCATGGCATGGGACAAACCAAATTAGGCTTCCTTCCTCCTAGAAGCACATCAAAAGACTGATTTTTTTAAATTACAAATTGACCCTTCCAGGCTGTTACCTTAATTATCCCTGATCAAAGTCATTTTTGAGACAAGATGGCTACTGATACAAATGAATCTCAAATTTATCTCAATTGGCTATACCTCTTTATAAATTAACTAAAACCTTGACTCTCAAACAGTTACATGGTTGGCCATCATAAATCAAAAGGGGCTTTAATGCAGCCAGATTTTAGGCTTACCTAACTACAATTTATCCTCCGGAGTTCTCACACAGGAACATAGAGGGTCATTAGAGACCCACCATCTGCCAAGGCAAAGACAAAAAAATAGCACATTTATACAATCTAGTGAGATTTGTCTTTTTGTGTTTTTAGAGCCAGTTTGACTCATGGAAAAAATCTGAATTATGATTCTTTTTATTAAAATGTTTGCCTAAACGTGTTTGTGTGTGTGTGTGTGTGTGTGTGTGTGTATTTAGAGAGAGAGTATATATGTTATTTTTTTTAACTTCTGGATAGTATCATTAAAATAATTTGTAAAGCTCCTTAAAAGGAACTTTGTTCAAATGGGCTTAAGGATTAATAAGTGCTTTTACAAATTTAATAAACCTAAATCCTGGGAATTAAAGAAAATAAACTTTTAATGCTTCAAACGTTCTTAAAAGCTAACCCAAATATTTTAAAGAATCCAAGTACACAAAATCCAGGTAGATCTTGGTCAAATGAGATTACATTGTTGGTTAAAACTGAGTTGTTGTTAGATACAAGACAAGCATGTTTTTATTTTTATGTTCTTTCTAAATTTATAAAAGTTTAAGGTTTACTGATAAAATAAGCTAACATTATGTTTACTAAAATGACAAGGATTGTAAAGTTGGCCTTAACCCAATCAAATCATTATTTTAATAAATTTTAACAATTATTGGGTTTTATAGGCTGTCAGTCTAAATATACCTTTAAAAATATTCTGGTAACTTAAGTATGTAAGTATGTAAAAAAAAGAGGAAGTAGTTTTGTTCTAAATAAAAAGTCTGTTTTTTGCAAAATGCAAAAAAAAAAACAGAAAAAGAAAGAGGTACGCGGGGGCAGGGGGTGGTGGTACAGAGAAAGAGGTAAAGAAAAAAGGTAGAAAGAAAATGTCGGACAAAATCTGAATATATATGGAAAGTTATAGAATGTTTGTGGAAAAATAATTTCATTTTATGTGGTCAAAGTTGGCAAGATTTGATGGATTTGTTGATAAGATTTTTAAAGGGTCTCATATCAAGTATATACCGAATTGAATTTTCTTTTGTTACAAAGTTAAAATATTCTTGGATTATTGGTCTGCTATTAGTAAGAAATTATGAAAAGTTTCTTTGTCTTTTGAGCAGTCAGTGTAAAAATAGTTTCTTGAATTTTGAATAATCATGCAACCTCCCATAATAATGTCTCTAAATTTTATTACTACTTTGGTTAAATAGGGAAACAAGTGTTACTTTGCAAGATCCATGATCTTGCTTAACTAAATGTTGAAACCCTTGACAACTTTAACCACTTTGCTTCTCCCCAAATCAAATCCTAGATAATGTAGTCTTGGTTTCTTGTTGAGACTTTACATGTAGAAGATATTTTGAACCTCGTAAAAAAAGGTCCTGATCAGGCTTCAAAAGGATTTTATTGCTATTAAATAACAGGAAATCAATCCTTGGATTCATATTCCAGTTTAAGTGGGCCTCTCCAAGGGACTGAGATATTGAACATCCATCCCTACCAATGATTCAAATTGAAATTAACCAAGAAAATTAACCAGCTACTTCCAGAAGCAGAAGACTTCAGAGGTGGGGAGCTTTACCCAAGATCATAGAACAAGAAACCATAGACATAAACTTTTCCCTTTCGGTTCCCATACCTCTTAATATTGTTACCACCTTTTGATTTTTATTTGACCTATTTGTTCCTAAGTTCCAAATGAAATCTTTAATTAGAATGATATTTTTAATTTAGACCACCCTTTAACTCCAGCAATACAAAAAACAAAAAAACAAAACAAATAACCAATTGCTGGCTTTGCACAAAATTGCTATCTGAAGAAAATACCAGAAATTTACATAAACCCAGCTTCTGCAACTGCATTTAGAACTGATTTAGCTTCAATAAAGGATGCAAATACAAAACAACTACTGATGCCAATACATTTATAGACTACATTCTCTCTCATGCTAATGTAAATTTCCTATGTCACTGCAAATTTTCCTATTTGTGTAGAATACCCAAATGGAAAGCACTTCTTTGGAGAAATTCCCTCTGACTTAATGTGACCTTATTGTTTCATCATAAATATCTTCAGTGGCTCCCTGCTTATAATGAAACTGGCTTTAAAATAAATTGTACTATTTTACTCATCATTAACCCAACCTTCATACACAAAGAGTTTCAAAATTTATGTACACTTCATTTGGTTGCTGGAGTATGTCTGTTATTCCCATTATAATACTAATAAGTATGATGTTCTCTGGGGTGCTCAATACTTGGGATGAATTTACAGAGGAAATCCTATCCATAGAATGACTGGATTTATCTCTATTCTTACCAGAAATGTTGTTTGTTCTTCTACTATAACTAAATCCCCAATTCATTGGTGTTGCAAAGACTCTATCATTTGAGGTTCAACTTTGCACAGAAAGTTACCTGATGCGATGTTTATTTTTTGTGTAAAAAGAATATATGAAGCATTTCCCAATGACTGGTTGGGAAGATGCAGAGTAGGATACCTTGTTCCAACTGTGACTAAATTGTCTACCTTAAGTGTTAGCCAGATAGTTAATTTAGACTCCTTTGTACATTGAGTCTCGAATTGACAAAAAAGGAATCATGCTCTGAATCCTTAACATACCATAATACAGGGCTTCATTATTTCGTGTACGCCCTCATGCTTTCCTTGGGATGAATGATTTGGAGTGAGCAATTATAAATAAATCCAAGGTTATGGAACAGAACTTTAAGACTACCTTGCAGATTCTTCCGGCCCTCCAAGATGAAGTAAATAACCCAACATCCATGGTGTCCCCACTGCCCAGCAGGCGGGCATTTGTACCCTGATCCATGAACAGTGTTGCTTTTATATTAATAAATGTGGCACTGTAGTAAACAATACAAACATTTTAAAAGATCAAATACCCCAATTTGATATTGGTCAGGCACAAACGTTTCAATGGGGTAGGTTTATTTCCTAACCTTTGATTCTGGTTAAATGGAATTTGGAGTGAGTAACATGCTTTGGATTCCTGCTTTTAATAGAAATATCGGAACATATATTTTTATTTTTTCTTGTACCAATTGTGCTTCAAGTTTGTTCAAATTCCTTGTCAGCCATGAGACAAATGATTGTTCTTAGACTAGCCAGTCAAAGAGAAAATGAATGGGAAATGGACAGCCTTCTCTAGTGGACTGAGACTAAGTTAAATATACAATCAATAATAGGCTCTCAGTGTCAAAAAAGGGGACATAGCCAGAATCCACTCAGACAAGTAAGTAACCCTACTCCAAGGCTCTTAAGTGTAAACAGTCATCCCAACACCCCTGCTACAATCAAGGGAAAAAAATAGTGTGAAAAATAAAAGGGAAACGTAAAACCCAGTCTGCTTTGACTATCTGACACTAAGATCACTGTGACCCCAAACTAGAGCAGAGATAATGGTGGTCACCAGCGTATTCTGGTCAACTTCTCTATGAAATCATTAGAAAAATGAGCAGAAGGAGGGACAAAGTACAATAAATTGGCTGCTACTTTGTTGTTGGGACCGAATCCATTTCAAAAAGTAACAGGAACTATCTAAAGAGAAAAATGAAAGTAGGGCTTTCCAAAAAGAATGGAAATACCCTAAGAAAGTTGTAGTTTAAACAAAAATTGGATATAAAGTGGTTTCGGCCCAATAGAAATAGCCTATGAGAAGTAGATAAATATGTGTAATAACCAATCCAAGATAATTATCCACTTTATAAGACCCTTATTTATAATAAGAAACCTAAACATCAACCAATTGTTGTAATTTCCCCTAATTGTCTTCATTAGCTAATGTAACTTGCTATCTTTAGAATTACTTTGGTTTGAGCTCTCCCTGCTCAAGCAGTTTCTCTTTCAATAAGCCCATTACACTGATTATTATTGATGATTCAGTTTGTTTCGAAAAGTGTAAAAATACTGAGGACGTGCAAAGCAGCATGGAAATCAAGCCTCTGAAAGTGCTTCAAAGCACATAGGGCTTCCCACTCCAGCCTTCTTTAACAACTCCAGAAGTGTAAGAGTGATGCGGTTAATCAAAAGGTGATCCATGGATCAGCAGCACCAGCCTCACCTCCAAGTTCGTTAGAACTACACAAGCTCAGGCACCATACCAGAACTCATAAATCGGAATTTGCATTTTAACAAGATCCTCTGGTTCTCAAGCGTTAAAATTTGAGAAGCACTGCTCTAGTCTATACAGCCCAGTAATAATTCTGTTTTCAATTTTCATTAGACCAAGTACATGAGCAGTTGCAATGCTGTGCTTTGCTTAGCTAATTATGTAGACTTATTTTTTTCTTCATTTGTTCTGAAAAAAGTACATGAGAGCCTTTAGATGAAAGCAAAAAGTGATTAGGAGAATCATACTAATATTGTTTACATTTAGAATATTTATTCCAGAGAATGGTGTACACTTGAAGACTTCTCACTATTTAACAAAAGGTTCTTTGTCCTGGAAAAAAATATTGATGGTTATTAGGAGGTGACAGATTTATGCTATGTCTCCTACCACATTAAAGAAGTGTCATAAGAAAACATCGTACATCATCTTCAGTTAGTTTTTATGTAAATAAGATTATTAGCTGTTTTGTCTGAATTTATGACAATGTCTTGGTAGTTTATCTTCTCATCAATAACTCAATTTTTTATTATATAATCCTTTGATGTACAAGAATTAGTTCATGGAGGATGAATCAAATAGATTTTAAAGTTGGAAACGTGCTACTTGCTTTTAAATTAATTTCTTCATCCTAAAGCAAACTCAATAACCGCTTCTCACCACCCCCAACAAAGAATAAAAAGAAATTAAAATGTTTTTCTTGAACCAGTCAATTTGTCTCCCCAAATTGACATGTCATTGACGCTTTTTGTTTCCATATCTATAAAATGAGAAAGTGTTACTGATCACAGGGTTTCATAATACAAATACAGATGAAAATTTTATGTTTATATAAATCTTCCATTTATTCTCTGTCATGCTATTTTACGGTGTGAATACACATACAGTTTGGCAGCCTTTCCCAAGATTTCTAAAGCTTGCAATGGCACAGGTTTAAATAGATTTGCTAGAAATGACGTGATGTACAGTGGTTTTCTGCACAGTACAATCAAGCATATTGATTACAGAAATGAAGATCATTTTGTATTTTATTATATTTCATCAGTTTGTCACACATAAAAAACTAGAATTTATATATGTGGAAGATATGATTGTTTCTTAAAACACTACATTTCCCTCGCCATCACCAAGGCTCTTTTAGCATATAATGGAGGCTGACCCACACATAAGAACAACTGGTTTCAGATTGAGACGTGGCACATTAGCTCATCCATATCAGTATCCTCAGCAGGAAATTATAGCTCCTAAGTCAAACTTCTTGCCTTTCAAAGAGAATCAATTTTTGCAACAAATTATGGTATCATTAGTGCATGCCAATACAGAGATGCTAAAACTTTCAGAGTTGATGTGTAACACAGCTCTGCATCAGGCATGATGCAGAGAGGTAAGGAAGACAGAGGGTAAGGCATATCTGGCTGGTTGCTACTGTATTTCAAAAAAGAAATTTTATATCATTAAGTAAAACAGTTGGTAAAATTATTAACATGAAGCCTATTTAATATTATTTTGGCAAAATATAATTTATCAATGTAAAAATGATCCTGTCATAGTATAAGTACAGGCAGTCTCCAAGTTATGAACCCAATATTCTATAAAGGTTCTTTTTAAATTGGTTGTTCAGGACCTGAGATTTGTTTTCCCAAAGAAACAGTGATAAATGATAATTATTTTTTCTCGTCAATTCAGAAAAATCCCTTTTAGCTCAGAATATTGATCAAACTGTAATTTTCAGGCATTTGATACAGAGGGTGTCTTGAAATCAGTAGACAACTTGAAAGTAGTTCTGCCTAAGAAAGACCCTATTCCTTCATTGTTAGTGCTATCTAAGTGTCCCCCCTGGTGTCTAAGTTCCCATCCTATAGTTTTGTCCCTCGGAACTCTAGTTTTTCCTCTTTAGTAGCTGCTTTGCATTTGCAAAGCTATTAAGTTGATTCTAGGACCTGGACAGTGGTGGTTTGGAGGCAGCTTGTATTGGCTCACAAGAGGCAATTTTTACATTTTCAGAACTTTTTCAAACCAGTTGTTCAACACACCCCTTATTAGAAGTGCAATTATATATACTTACAATTAAATTGTATTAAACACAAAGATAATAAATGGTTAGAACTCATCAGTTCTTAGATATGTTACTACATTTTACTAGAATCCATACTCTTAAGGTTATGATGTGTATCGCTACAGTGGAAATAGCATATAATGGTGCATCACTGTACATCTTTTCCCAACTCCAGCCTCAGTGACATCATGTTGGTAGCTTCAAGTTAACTATGATCAATTGTATTGCTTTCTAGATTAGAGGCAGTAAACATATCCCTCTGGCCACATCTGACCTAGCACCTGGTCCTGTAAGTAAAGTTTTATTGGGATATAGTCATGCTCATCACTTTACACAGTGCTATGGCTGCTTTTGCAATACATTGGCAGAATTGAGTAGTTGCAACAGAAACTGTATGGTCCACAAAGCCTAAAACAGTTACTATCTGGCAATTTTAAACAAAAGTTTATGAAGCATTGCCCTAGATTTAGGAAAATAATGGAAAAAGAATTACTAATTTTCATTAAACTTTAAAGTGTCATGTCAGCATCTGTTTCATTGAGAAAAACAACACAAATTGAGGAGAGTTTCATCCAGTGTTCTAAAACTATTATCCAATTTAGCAAATGAAGCTCCAAAATCCATCTTTGTATCTCCACTTTTGCCTTGCTTGTTAACGTAAAATATTGACTAACATTCACATCAGTCTATAGTTATTCAAAATGGCATGAGTGACTTCTTTGTGGAATCAGTTAGTACAAGCATCTATTCATAGCCTGATCTCGTGACACTACCGTTAACAGCAAAGTTTCATAAAACTGATGGTAGGTGGCACAAGATCACTTATCACATATGTAGCAATTTATTGCCTGGGAAAAGAATGAGCAGATTGGGATACAGCTCTGTTTGTCAGGTCATGGTTGACCTGAAACCCTAGTTTGCTATAGCTACAGGAGTTTGTAAAAAAAAAACAAGAGAGCTCCATGAGAGAATCAACTGGCTACAAGGAACTTACTATGAAGAGTACTGTATATGTCGTTGCTATTTTTATATTGGAAGTCACATAACTTTTACATCAGTAAAATTTATAATAAACATAGGTATATATATATGTGTAAACTTTTCTTGAAGAGCCAGCTGTTCAACATTTACAGCACACACTAGCCCTGGCCCACTCCCAACTCTGCCTATCTGATGAAATAGTGCTGCTTTGCCCACTATTTAGAGGTTAGGGCTTAAGGGTGGAAGAAGTGCTTCCCTCCTGTCTCCTGTGAGTGATGATATAGGCAGGGTCTTGCACTCAACGTACTACACAATAATTGTGGATTTAGTAGATAGATTAGGGTGGGATTGTTGAGTGGAGTGGAGCTGAGGAGAAGGAAGAATCTTTCCTTCTCTTTCTTGTCTCAGAATTGAGTAACCTTTTGAACTATGCTTTGTTTGCATTTGATGTCCTCTCACCCCTTCTCTGAGGATCACTCTTCACTGATGTCCCTGTGACCGGCTCTAGTCCTGTATCCTTTCTAAAGAAACAGGGCCTTAGGTGGTTGTGGGATGGAAGGTTCAGGCCAGATAAGCAAGAGTAATTTTTACAATTGTGTACAATTGTGAGTCTTGTCTAGAGCTAATCTTCTCAATCTTGTCCATATCGAATTGGAGTACACCCATACAAAGAAAAAGAGACATGGGCAGCTGATGTGTGTATATCATACATATATATATAATTCCTTCTGGTTGACATTTGGCAAAGACCATAATAAACTGATAAGAATTGAGTCCAGACACATAATTAGTGTTGGCCCTGCATAAGTAAATCTAAAAATGAATTGTGTTTTCTTAATTAGTCTTCCTACCTAATAGCATTAACTTAATCTTTAGCCATGGTAACTAAGAGACCCAAGAAGTGTCCCTATGGATCTTCTTCCATCACATTCTTTTGTTCAAAAGTATGAGCCAGCTGGCTGGAAAGTCTGTCACTCCATTCAATGCTAGGCTTTTTCAGGAGACTTGGAGAGTTCTTTTCCTTCTTCGCTTCTCCAAGGGTATCCCTATAAGAGCAGCAGTTATAGAACCTTTCTTATGGATCTTTCAAGTTGCCCTCATTATGCTAAGGTATTGGGGAAAAGAAATGACCTCTGCTCTCCAGTGGCTTACATACAAATTTAACCTTTGAGAAAGTTTTATGAAGACAGGACTTTAACTTGAGCTTCTGTGGTTTGTACAGTGAAATTTATTTGATATTTGAAATGTCATATGAGATGTTTGATGTTTGCAGATGTAGTCTTAAATACTACTGTTTGAGTGTGTCCTTCAGCTGTCTGCTACTAATCATTGATTCTAACATTCTGGAAGTCATTCTAGGAAAACCTAGCTATACTGCTTAATATATAGTTTATAAGAAAATGAATTTATGAAATAAAGAGTGGAAATTTGTGGTTGGAGAATTTGTCAGAGCAAAACAACAACAAAACCAAAACTCGCAAGTTTTATAAACAGTAAATTGATGACTGCTATGGAAATAAACAAAAAATAGAATTTTGTTTTATGTTTGAGAACTGTATTTATAATAATTAGGCATTAGATGGTGTGCGTTGGGTAGGCAAGAACCAATAATAGAGATGTCATTTGCACTTCTGGAAGTTGATTGGGGGGAAACAGTGTGATGAAAGCAAAAATAAAATAGCTAATATGAGTAATGATGACTTAACATAGGGTATAAGAAAATTATAAATTAAACAATAGATAACAAAATGGTAAAGCCTTAGCTTTACCTGTCTAAGAATGTATAGAAAAGATATCTTTAAGATGCCCACCATCTTTTCCTGTATGACTAGAATAATAAGAGTTGTTAAAGAGAGATAAAAGCATGATTATAAACTGATAAAATGATTTAAAGTTTTGCATTTTTTTACAACAAAGTTTTCCAGTGACTAACATATTTCAAGTGCAAGCATATTAATATATTATAAAATAAATCAAGTATTTACCAAAGAGAATCGTATCACAATGAACAAAATTACTTTTAAAGCAAGGTAATTAAAATTATTAAGAATCTATTTCCATTACTTTTTTTCCCCTTTTATTCAAACTCAGTAATTGCTCCCCTTCTTTTTATGAGAAATAATGTTTTCAAATTTCAGATAATTTTTCCTCAATTGTCTAGTTTGCAATTTTTTATATCAAGTATAATTGTTTAGCTTCAAAAATGTTTGTTAGGTAGTTAAATAACTCTTCAGAGTTTAGGAAAGTAAGCTAGTGTGGAATTTAATAGAGAAAAACTTTTCTATTGGATTAAATTGCAAAAAGAGAAGGGAAAATGTGGCCAATGAGAAATGTGAGAACACTAGTATTTAATGGCATTTAGAGGAAAAGGAACTTTTCTGGAACAGATGGAGAAGTTAAGAGGAGAGAAAATCATGTAGCATTCACAGGGGGAAGGGTTATAAAAGAGAAAGGAGAGATTCACAGTGTCAAATGTGAGAGAATGGCCATAACCGATTAAAGACTATTGGAAGGAGCAATCAAGAGTTTATTAGTAACTTCTTCTTTGAGGATAGTTTTCAATATAGCTATGGAAGTATAAGATAAAGAAAACGGAAACAGCAAGTCTAGCTACCTTTTTCAGGAAATTTAGCTGAAAAGGAAAAATATTATGGGTAGGGGTAAGTAGAGAGGTAGAGGATGAATTTAAATGAGTAACAGGATATTAAAACTGCACCTGTTTTTCTCATTTAGTCCAAGACTTCCAACTGATAACAACACAATTGTAACACATTCTCCCACAGCGCGGTGCCAGTCCACGTATGCTCGGGTTACAAAGGAGAAGGCCGAGGGCCAGCCGGGTCTGTGGCTCTTGTCTGACCACCTGCCACCAGCCAGTAAAAGAGGCTGGAGGCTTAAAGTTACTTAGGAAATTACAGATGATTTCTTTGGAGAGTGTAGACAATGTGTTGTGAGTCTCCTTGACATCCAGTGAAAGGCAACAAAGAAGCCTCTCATAGACCTGATAAGAGCAGTTTGGGGGGCACAGTGGACAAGCATATGAAATTGAAAACAGCCTGCAGAGAAATGCAGAGAAAGCTGCTTGTGGCATGGGAAATAGCTACAGTTCCTTTGATTTCAGATACAAATATGTGTGTTTTCCCTGGACCAGATGTGATATACATGAGAAAGAGAGCGGGCCTACCCTTGTCCTGGATCCTCCCTATGCAGCTCACTGGGAAGGGCAAGGAGAGCTCAGCAGCAAAGTGATGGAGGGAGCTGGGGGATAACCTGGCCTGAGTCAGAATCATAAACAATCAGAGAATAGAAATTGATCACAGTAGGTGATCAATAAATAGTAGATATTTGGTATTGTTCCTATTCTGTTAAAATTCTCATGATTATTTTTCAGGTTTGGAGATTTGGTGGATGTCTGGGAGTGAAAGGATATTGAGAGGATCAGTGTGCTTGTATTAGTTTTTATTTCTGGTTATCCAAATTCTACAAGACTAGCTACTAGCTATTGGCCTATGGGAAAGGGACATGGGTAAAAGAGGTGCAATAAGTGAAGCCTAGTGATAGCCATCAGTGGGAAGGGCTTCTGAGAACCCACAATGCCCCTCACAAAAGGAAGAGATGGATTTTAATGTGTGTCATGCCATTAATAACTGTCATAATACAGTGGTGTCAAATAGGACTTCGTGCCCCTTCATTTTCCTCAGAAATGACTGGGGAACTGAGGAAAGAGGGAAATATAGAAGGCCAAAGGGAGGTACTGGTGTGAAGAAGCCAAAAGAGAACAGAATGAACTTGCAGTCGTTGTGTGATCTTTTTTTTTTTTTTTTGGTCTCCAGCAAAACTTAACCACTTGAGGGTGGGAGAAAAGAAATTTTTGAAGCAACATGGCAGAGCAGCAAAACAACTTGGAGTTGAATGTATTTAGGTTTGGAAATTATTTCTAGCACTTGTTCTGTAGCAAGTTTGCAGACTTCCTTTAAAGTTATGTTTCCATTGTTTGTAGAATGTTTAAATGATAACTTTCTTTATAAGGTCGTCATGAAAACTAAATAATAAAATGATAGAGGGAAATATCTACTTCTCACACAGTAGGTGATCAATAAATAGTAGATATTTGGTATTGTTCCTATTCTGTTAAAATTCTCATGATTATTTTTCAGATTTGGAGATTTGGTGGATGTATGGGGGTGAAGGGATATTGAGAGGATCAGTGTGCTTGTATTAGTTTTTATTTCTGGTTATCCAAATTCTATAAGCCTAGCTACATAGCCAACACACATTTACTACCTCATTGCTTTCATGGGTCAGGAGTCCAGGCATGCTTAGATGGGTCCTCTGCTCAGAGTCTCACAAGACTTTAATTAAGGGCTGTATTCTCATCTGGAGGCGGAGACTCAACCAGGGAAGAATCCATGTCCACACTCAATCAGGATGGCAGAACTGATTTCCTTCTAGCTGTATGGAATAGGGCCCTGGCTTATTGTTGACTGTCAGCTGGAGGCTCCCCTCAGGTCTTACTAGCTTCCCACAGTTGTTTACTAGAGGCCACCCACAGTTCCTTGCCTCACCAGATTCTCCAACATGACTGCTTACTTCATCAAACCCACAAGGAGAGCTTTGGGCTCCACCTGCTAAAAAGGAGTCTTACATAAGATAGCATAATTACTGGAGTGATAATCCATCATCTTAGCCATATTCTGTTGGCTAAAAGCAAGTTAGAGGTCCTGTTCACACTCCGGGGGAAGGGTTTACACAAAGGCAAAAAGAACCAAGAGGTGGGGATTAGCAGACTCACCTTAGGGTTTCTCTGCCACAGTTGGGCCAGAAAGTCCTCAGGGAGTAACCAGTTCAAAGAAAGGTATGTTTATTGATTTGACATGCCCCCTTCTCTCATTTTCTTATGGACATTAATAAATGGAAGCATGTCTCCACTTCCTTTTAAAAACCAACCATGTTGGCTCCACTGTTCAAGATGGGAAGGAAAGATGATTTAAATGGCACTTGTTGCAACTTTTCATTAAAATAAGACACAAAGACAAAAACTGCCCATCAAAATATGCATGTAAGTCAAATTACAAAGTCCTTGTCAAAACAAAAACTTACTTGTTATAAAAAAATCACAATTTGGCATCGATGTGGCCATTATGCAAAAAAATAATTGAAAGTTCACCAAGCATTAGTGCTCACTTATATCATACTACCCTGTTAGGCAGTTTCCAGAAAATTTTTTAATATTGTTCATGAGCCCAAAAGAACATTAAATGGAAGATTGTTCATTAGAAATGTCTAAAGTCAAGTCAGTTACCTGCATTAAAGTACAGGGTATTCTAATTCTACTGGATGAAAATACACAAGAGGCTACCCAGGCAGTGAACCAGAGACAAAAGTAGGAAAGGACAAAGAAATCCATTTTATAACCTTGACACACAGCTTCTAAGAAAAGAGCATGACTAGTTTACATACCTCCTCCTCAGATGGGTCTTCCAGATCATTCTATCTAAAATACTGACTCCTTTCACTTTTCAATTCCTCACCTTGCTGGTTTTTCTTTAAAGTCCCTATTGCTCCCAGGTACTATAGGGGTCTGTAGTTGGTTGTGTATTATCTCTCTCCCTAAGTAGAAGATAAATGGCATAAGGCTTAGGTTTTTCTCTTTATTTTAATCTCTGTGTATCTAGTGTTTAAAACAGAGCTTAGCATACAGGAAAGACTCAATAAATGTTCTCTGCGTGAATGAATGCCATAACTTTCTGGCAGCAGAAATTACCCAGCTAGTGCTCTACCCAAAGTGGTTGAATCCATTTGAAATCAGGCTGAGAGGTCCTGAAATATCCTAACTATCTGAGATATGAATGAATGAGGATCTATTCTATAACCATTTTAACTAATTGATATATTCCTAAAATTCTGAAGACACTAAGTTTCTTTTATTTTTAAATCTATTCTAAATCCCCATTTTCAGTAATCCATAGAAGGATTATCCAGCATTGATTGATGTGATTTAGAAAACTTTCTTTCTGTTTATCAGCCTTTTGAAATATAGATGCAAGCTGAACACGCACTAAATCAGAGTACTAAAATAGAAGCAAGGATCTTGGTCTACCATGTGTGTATGCACACTCTCCATTTTAATTTCACTGTAATGTGTATCTGTTCATTTCAAGGGCTACTGAAATTTACTTTGAAAATTAAATTGCAACTGTTTGCTTCATGGAGTAAGAGCCAAAATTTGTTCTAAAAGTCCCAAGATTCTGAATGAAAATGTCACAGAAAGCAATGGAAATGGAAACATTTCAATAATTGTGCTGGAAGAATTCAGATTTTTAGGGAGGAGAAAGATGTTCGCCTGAATTCCTCAGGTTCCTTAGTGTACAGTCTTGAAAACTCTACAGTGTCAGGGAGAGGCTGGTTCAACACTGACTCCTTGAGGGAAGCACAGCAGTAAATGCCTGCCTCAGGTTTGCCCAAACACATTCCTCAAGAAAGCTCTCAAGATGTAACAGTCCAGAAAAAGTATTTTCAAATTGTGCTCTTTATCCTTAACTCAATATTGCTTCCCCAAATAGACTTGTTTATGCTTTGCTTTCATTAGATTTAAAACTATTATTATCCTTACTTGATTCAATTTGGTAAAACTCTTGTTAATGCAAGCATGACTTCTCTCAAAATACACTTAAAGGAATATCAAGATTAAGATGTATTGGTTTCCTACCACAAGTCCTATTTATAGTCAAAGGACTAAACATAGTCTTTAATGGATTTTAAATTTAAATTAAATGAAATGAAAAAGACACTGACTCTGTCAACTCTCCTCGTCCTTTTTCTTCAACTGGTCCATGACTCTCTAAAGTTAATTTCCTAAAACCATTTATTCACACAGGAAGATAAAGTCTAGAAGTAAAGCAAAGCTCAGTGTTTTTCTAACCATGAGTTGTGATCAATTAGTGGACTCTAAAATCAATTTACATCTTAAAAAAATGAAATAGAATGGAAAATAGAGTAAATCACATGTTGTGAAGATACTGTTTTGAAAAACAATTTATTGTGTGTGTATATATATATATATGTAAAATGTGGTTTTTAGAATGACTTCCAGTCAGAAAAGTTTGAAAACTACTAGGGTAGAGAAGACAATGAAATAGAGTCAAACAGGGCTAGCTTGAATGCTGGTTCTAATACACTAGCATTATTAGAGTATTATGTGACATTGAGTGAGTTACTTAACCTCTCTGAGCCTCAAATTTCTCATCTAAATGGTAGTGATAATTCAAGGTCATGAAGTGGTAGTAAATTGGTAGTTTAGAACTACCTTGAACATGAAATGGAACAAACCGGATTGATCTCATATCTCATCCACATTTGCTTTTATCACAGATATAAATCTCATTCCAAATATGAATTGCATATCTATAGAAGGGAGGGAAGTGTTGCAAAAAACTTAAAATACCAGCAATAATAAAAACAAACAAAAAGTTTCCTTGCACATTGCAGCAGGCCAACTAGCTTTTCATCAGTGCCCAAAAGACTTCAACCTGTTTTTTTCGTGCTGGAATGTGGTTTGGGAGCTAGAAGGGGCAAAGATGACTCATGATCTCCATGAATAATATTTTAAAAAGGCTAACCAATTAAAAAAAAACTTAGCATTTATGTGAAATATAAAACAGCTTTACATGTTTTAATGTGTCCTCAAATGATTTAGCTCATGGAATGTTTTTCCACTAAGTCATTCAAATTAGATATCTTGAGAAGTCCATCTGAAACTTTGAAACTTTAGCCATGATAAGAGATAGGGTATTAATAGCATCTCAAAGGTTGAAAGTTGCTTGGGAACTTTAACACTGAGAGCTAGCAACAATGAAAATCCCTCTCATGTCAGTCCAGCTGCTTTAGAACTTAGAATTAATAAAGACACATTCCACATTTGATCAACATCTCTGTTGTAAATTCTAGGAACTGAATCATGCTACCATCAGTTCCTCCTCTGTGCACCCTTTCACCAGCAACATGACTTGAGATGGAATTTAGTGTTTTAATTTTATCATCCAGAAGGAAAATTAATTTGACTTTATACAGGCTATAGCCTAATCTACAGATAATCGTTGCTCTGGATAATGTACATAAGCGCTTTTCTAATACATTCAAAACTTAGAGCTGGAATTAGCAAGTTATGAAAGATCTAATGATGGATCATTTGCAACCGCATTTCCTGGCAGTTAAATACATGTTTTATATTTCTTAAAACCATATTTTAAAATGCCATAAGCTAAAAAGTTTCTGATTTAATTTGCATTTGGACAATGAAAAAAGAAAGAAAATAGCATCATTCCTATGACCATCAATTAAAATGGAAAAAAATGAAGGTCATAAGTTAATAAACAGGATCACTAATTCTGTTTTTAAGTAGTAGTATGTCATAAGTGGTCTACTCATCTGATATCACCATCTGAAAAATATGCCTCCTAAAAACTTATGTTAAAAGATTATCTTGCCGGCGGGCCATGGTGGCTCAGCAGGCAGAGTTCTCACCTGCCATGCCCGAGACCTAGGTTCGATTCCCGGTGCCTGCCCATGCAAAAAAAAAAAAAAATTATCTTGTCATAAATGCAAAGAAAAATTAAGCCAATGTTTGAAGCCAAAAGCTCCCCTGATTTTTGGAATGTCTATTTCTTCCCCCATTTGCTATTTCCTTTTTCTCTGTAGCATGTATTTGTTTTTGTGATAAAAACAGAAACTGAGAGTTTTACCTGATTTACTTTCAGCTTACTATTTTAGTTATTACTTTAGAACTGCAGAGCTTGCTTTACCCTTCTTTATAATTATTTTTAATTAATGTACTCTGAATGACAATGATGCTATAAAATCATGGTATATGGGCTCCCTCCAGTGGTTAATTTAGCATCCACAAATCTCCAAAAATGGCTATTTTAAAACTACTAAGCTTATTTAAGCAAATGACCAACCACAGTTTCAAAATCTCTAACCTTAAGTCTTTCAAAATCCACTGCTTTTCAAATAAGTTTCAGGTGAGCATGGAACCATCAACCCTTCATCTGCTTATTCACCGAGCCTGAAATATGTGCCAGACACCATTCCATTCTCAGGAGCCTCAAGACCTGAGGCAGCTTCTCTCCAGAAAATCACAGTGAAAACAACAAGCACCACCCATCAAAACACAGTGGTGAATACAATAATGGTGTATGTACAAAGTGGAATAGAGACAGAGTAAACACCTGAAGGCAGGTAGACCAGAGAAGACTTCATAAGATCATAAAATAAGAGTGTGTGCTTTGGAAGAAATTACATTATAAGCAAAGAGAACAGTATGTTCAAAGGCCAAGGGTCATAAAAGAGCTGGGCGTATATGGAAAATTAAGTATTTCTGTTTGCTTAGATTTCACCTAGGTCACTGATAAAAGCTAAGAATGTTTAGGAAGATAGGAATCAGAAGATGGAAGACACAGGATTCCAGCAAAGCTGGGGAATACCTTTTTGGTATGGAAGAGTTTTAAATAATGAAGTGACATTAGCAGATTTGCATTTGGGGAAAAGAAAGGGTAGTGGTGGTGTGCTAAATAGATTAGGGCAGAGAGTGAAACCGAACTCGTGGAATTCAGCTAGGCAATTTTTAGGAAAGAACAAAACGCTACAAAGAAAAGTGAATGACAGAGATTGCAGGATGGAAATAACCAGACAGAGTCAAGAGATGTTAAGGTCTGAGACGTACTCCAGAGAAAGGAAAATGAGTCTACAATGGCTCCTAGATGTCTGGCTCACAGTGAATTCAAACTAATGCCTAATTTGTAGAAGTTTTAAAATGTAAAATGATGTCATTGAAAATTTATGTGATTCCATCGATGACACTTATTTAATTAGAGGAATAGTTATTTGGACCATCGTAAAAATTCAATTTTGGATATGGGTAAGGGATTCTTCTCTTTAACATTTGGAATCAGTGTTATTCCTTGCCCATGTCAATAAAAGAAATTCTGTGACACTGTGTGTCTATTGGCAAGGGTGATGATGGAAACCAGAAAAAGAGGAACTTGGGAAGCCTGAAATTTCAGCATCTGAACAGTTTATTCTGCAAACATATTAAGCTTGAGTGAGCAATATCTGGAAAGAGCTGACTTGCCCTAAACAGACAGAGGCTTGAAAGCCAGGTTTTCAAGTATAAATGCAGAGTGAAAATAAAATTTACTATGCCTGAAAGTAAATGAAGACATGCTTTTCTCTCCTAAAACCCCATCAGTTTTCCTTAGTGATTTCTTGAAGAAAACTATGGCTGAAGAAAAGTACCCATGTCAGCATTTTAAATTTGTTACTATTAATACATTACTGGAAAAAGAACAAAAGACACGCAGAATGCAGGACCCATTTATAGTATCAGTTATTTTAGAGATGTCTATTTAAGTTCTGATCTTTTAGAAATATAAAGCCAATATAACTTGTGCTTAAAATTATAAATAGGAGAAATTCTAAATTTCATATTTTCATCTATTTTTCTTCTTGATGTTAGCTTTTTAAACGTTTTTTTTCCTAAAATCTTTCTTAAATAAGTATGAATCATGCTTTTTTTAATATCTTCAATTATGACCATTCAGACTTTTATATATATTCTAAATATTTTCTGCATGATTTAAACTCCCAGAAACACTGAATCAGTGTATCTGTTTTATGCATGTTCAAATTAATAGATTCAAACCCAAGCAAATACTACTACATGACAACATTTTATTGAAAGCCTCACTCCGGAATCATTCCTTCTTGGCTCTTTGTTACTGGGGAGATGTTGTATGTGACATGGTCACTGCCATGTAGGTCAGAGACAGCTGGATCACAGGGAACTAAGAGAGAGGCAAGAACTTCATTGGAAGGGGCATACACAAATTAAACAGGTCCGCTGTGCCTTGTCAATGATTTGGCTTGTGTCAGGAATCATGTCATTGCTCTATCACTTGCCTATTTTAGAATTAGGTTTTTAATGCTCCTAAAGGAACCATATTAATCTGCAATTATATGTGGATTTATTTGAGATATTAGAGAAAATATTTTTCATTACTTGGACTGTTGGTATTTTTAGTTTTATGAATATGGCCTATTTACTATTCCTGCATCCCTGAGTCTTATAAGGGAAAATGGAAAGATAAAGCATGATCACAAATCAATCCTAGGCCCAGTCCCTGGGCATTAACATTTAAAAAAGCAAAACAAAATAAAACAAAAAAACAGCAATTTTCTAGGGGACATAGAGAACATTAATTGAACATAGTCAAAGTTTGGGGACAATACGTCTCATGCTGCTTCCCCAAATTATTCTAACCAACAGCTGATGTGAGAGAGAACTATTCTCTTCATTTCTCCCCATTTATCAGTTGGGAACTTCTGACCTTTGGGAAGCAGTGATGCATCAGATATATGTCTTTCATGGCTGCCCCAAATTTTCATATTTTGATAGTTCCTCACAGTGTAGCTACCATCTTCTCAAAGTAGAATGAAAAATATTCTACTTTTCCCAGCCGCCCCTAATCTAAGGCCCTAATCTAATTCAATCATGCGATTTAAATTCTAAAATCAGATATATCCATGAGAGACTTGGATTTTCAGTTGAGTTGTGCAGAGGAATGAGGCAGGATCTAGGATATCCTTTTTTTATTTTTCTGGTGTTGAATATGAACAAAGTAGAATGGTCCTGCAATCAACAGCAGAAGCAACCTGCTGATTAAAATCTATCTGACTGTGTCAGAGACTGCGTGGTTTTAGAGTCTGGAATTATTCTCTGATGCAGTAATGTCTGATTGTGAGAGGCAGCAGTTTCTTTACTGGGAGTGATGGGCTGGGGGATCAGTGGTATGACATGGAAAAGGTTCTTGGACACTCACCCTAGGGCCTGTTTCTTTAGTTCTTAATAAATCCCTTTATGCTTAAACTAGGCAGAGGCAAGTCTGTTATCTACACTTAATTTTGGTCAACATACAAATTTCTTAGGAAGCAGAACCTTGAGGGAACAGGACGCTTGGATTGGTCATCTGACAGCTGGGTTTGTAGGCAGTGAGGAACCACTTACCATTAGCAAGTAGAATATCAGAGGTTCAGGAACAGCAGTCGTGAAACAGCTACTGAAATTAATCAGAGTTGGTCACATGGGAATGCTGAGGCTAATGAAGGCAAGGCTTTGGGTGATCAAGTAGGGGCTCTGCTGGTTTAGATGTTTATTACTACTTGTTATGAATTGAACTATGTTGCCCTAAATGATATGTGGAAGTTCTGATTCTCCAGTCCCTCAGAACAGAATGTAAGCTAATTTGGAAATAGAGTTGTTACAGATGAATTAGGCAAGTTAAAATAAGTTTATACTGGGGTAGAGGAAGGCCCTTAATCCAACAAGACTGGTGCCCTTATAAAAAGAGGAAATTTGGACACAGACAGAGACAGAGACAGAGGCGAGAACACCATGTGATGACTGAGAACCCCATGGAGTGCCAGGAAACCATCAGAACCTACAGCAGCATGGAGCAGGTTCTTCCCTACAGCCCTCAGACCAGCACCTGGATTCTGGACTTCTAGTCTCCAGAACTGTGAGACAGTAAACTCTGGTTGCTCTAAGACACCTCTTCATGGTGCTTTGTTATAGCAGCCCTAGGAAACCAAGGCACTACCTGATGAATGACATAAAGATGCCTGGATCAAGGAATACAGAATTTTTCTTGAGGCTGCCACATGGCCATGTCAGACTCTGAAACTAAGGGGAAAAAATACAAACACTGCATCAATATCTTATCTGGGTGATTAATCTTGATTATTAATTGAAAATAGAGTGCTTTACAACATGCAGGAATGCAGAAGTAAAGGGAACCCAGGGGACACACTGTGATTCTCTTGAGTGTCTGTAGTCTCTTGACTATTGCAGAAATCAGGATGGAGGCAGCCATCCTTATTTTCTTCCCTCCCTGCAGTGCCATGTATTTATTTAGATATGCAAGCTAATTCTCCTTCCCCCTACTTCCCTTTCTCTCATTATTTTAAATAAGATGAATTGGATGTGGCTAACTTTATGATTATTCCTATCTGTCAGTATATTAAGGCAGTTAGTAGCTGAATAAAAGGAGAAATGAACATCAACCAGAGATTCTTGATACAGAATGTTACGTGCACACCTTCATCTAGATGCTTCCATGGTACCATCATGTTGATTAAAATAAGGTTGAGAGTTGAGTCCTATCATGGTGGATTTAGGTAAAGAGCCAGCTAAAATCTAATCAATATCTAACATGCATGTATTTGTCTTTGTCGGTATTATTTGTTGGTTTTAATAATCTACACAGTCTAGCTTCTATCTTTATATCAACCAAAAGTTATTTTTTATTTTCACAGATCTAGAGGTTCTCTTCAAAAACGCAGACAGTAGACTAAATCATGAGCCCTGGGATTGTACTTTTGTCCATTCAAATGTTAGACTATGAAGTTATGTGAATCAAAGTTTACAAGTTCCTATTCCTCTGGAATTTAAGTATTACTTTTGAGGCCAATTCTTTTTTTTTTTTTTAAAGGAACAATGCACATTAAACAGACAAAGTTGCACTCCAGTGATGTTCACTGGCACACACAAAATTTCATCGTCACTGAACAGCAAAGACATCTGGGCACATATTCACTGATAACACCCTTCCACCCCTGGAGAGCCACATTATGATATTCCTCTACACTGAAATAGCTCATTGTAATAGAATTTTCCCAAAAAAGGTATTAGAATATGATTTCTCGATTGTTTCATTTTCATTGCTACTAGAAGACAAACTTCATAAACACATAAAAAAATGTCATTCGTGCATAAAACATTTCCAGATTAGCTTCTCTGTATAACTTGGTACTATTTCATATCATTTATATGTGCAGTTTGGTTCATTTTAGTTATTTGAAAAGCACTAAGATTATGTATATTACAACTTTACATTTACCAGATTTTGTAAGCATCGTATCTTTGGTCATAGTGCATGTATCGGTTAGGATATTTTAGCTCCAAGTACCACAAACCAACGAAAGATTACAAAAGCAATAGGTTATTTTTCTCAAATAGTATGAGGCCTGATGGAAGCTGTTTCCCCAACGTTTGATTTAGTAATTCAATTATGACAGGTTCTCTCTGATCTTTCAGGCTTTCTTTGATATTGCAAGGGGCTACCACAACTCTAAACATCACATTTGCAAAAGATAATGTCCAGAGAGAAGAAGGGAAGCATTTCTTCCTGTTCACCTCCATTTTTACTGGACAGGAAAACCTGTCTGAGGAGACCAGAGAAAACTTCAGTCAAAACTGAATCACATGCTTCTAATCCCATCACAGGCCATTTAGTATGCTCAGAATAGAACAAGAATGAGTCATCTTTGAGGACAGCGGTTCTTATTGAGAAGAGGAGGAATTTGCTCCCCAGGGAACATTTAGCAATGCCTAGAGACATTTCTGGTTGACGTGACAAGGGATGGGTACTACTGGCCTCTAACAGGTACAGGCCAGGAATGCTGCTATGCATCCTACAATGCACAGAACAGCACCCAAATATTTTCTGGCCCCCAAACGTCAATAT
>PVIY010032833.1:0-28636 GCA_004026745.1 Myrmecophaga tridactyla
CTTTTTACTTGACATTTTGAGAGCAAAATTTTGACAGTTAATCAAATAGTATTTAAAATAGTATTTAATATTTAGAATTCAAGAAACTCTGATATCTGTATCTATAGATTTTTTCCTTCCTTGCTTTAATTTTAAATTGGTTTATGAAACATTGTCAAATAGGTTTTATGATGATTACTTAGATATCTTTTTTTTAATATGCCTGTGGATAAGCTAACTAAGATATCCATTTTGGGTGATTAAAATATTCATATGTTAATTGTAAAAATATTTGTATCTTCATATTTTCCTGAAATTAGGAAAATATTTAGTAACATAGGTCATTACTATAGCAATGCAGTAATTTTTAATAACTTTCTACTTGATATTTTAAGAACATTCACAGTTTTGACAGCTGATCAATTGGTATCTAAGTTAGTGTTTAATACTTAGAATTTATAAACTTTGTTGTGCTCATTTGAAAGGATGTTTGTCCCCTAGAAAAGCCATGTTTTAATCAAAATCCCATTTCATAAAGGCAGAATAATCCCTATTCAATACTGTATGTATTAGATCATCTCCCTGGAGATGTAACCCAATCAAGAGTGGTTGTTAAACTGGATTAGGGGAGATGTATCTCCACCCATTTGGGTGGGTCTTGATTGGTTTACTGGAGTCCTATAAAAGAGGAAACATTTTGGAGAATGAGAGATTCAGAAAGAGCAGAGAAGAATGACATAGCTGTGAGAAGCAGAGTCCACCAGGCAGCAACCTTTGGAGATGAAGAAGGAAAATGCTTCCTGGGGAGCTTCATGAAACCAGAAGCCAGGAGAGAAAGCTAGCAGAAGACGCTGTGCTTGCCATGTGCCCTTCCAGCTGAGAGAGAATCCCTGACTGTATTTGCCATGTGCCTTCTCCCTTGAGAGAGAAACCCAGAACTTTGTCAGCCTTCTTGAACCAAGGTACCTTTCTCTGGATGCCTTTGATTGGACATTTCTATAGACTTGTTGTAATTGGGACATTTTCTCAGCCTTGGAACTGTAAACTATCAACTTATTAAATTCTCCTTTTTAAAAGCCATTCAGTTTCTGCTATATTGCATTCTGGCAGCTAGCAAACTAGAACATTTGCCATCTGAAATTGTCAATTTTTTCTTCATTGCCTTAATTTTAAATTGGTTTATGAAACTTACTGGCTTTTTAAATGGTTATATGGGTACTTAATTTCAATATGCCTATGGTTAAGCTAACTAAGATTTTCATTTTTGGTGTTTCTAAGTGTATTGTTTGTTTTCATAAATAAAAAATACATTATAGTTAAAACTCATAGTGGGTATGTATCTGCATTTTTATCATGAATCACAGGTTAACATTTAAGAAAATTTGAAGGGGGGGCCGATATATACATATCTTTCATCAGTAAGCTATTGTTCTAAAATTTCTTCTGTCACTCACACAAACTTTACCTTCATACCTTTATCCTTTTTCTGCTCCTTGCTTTCTGTAGTAACTGATTTAAAAAGTTATCACATATGGTCATGGAGTATTTTTGTATTTTTCATCTCGAGGTAGCAGAAATTTTCATTTGTTTTTAAAATGTTTTTTACATTTATCCAAGTAATTTTCCTATAGTAAAGTAGCATCGTAAAATAGTAGCTTGTGATTGATAATTAAAATTAACTCTACATATGTAGAAAGAAAGAAAGTGTAAAGGATTTTTAGATGTCTGTCAACCATGGCCAAAGCTTAGAAAATCTCTCACTTGTTTTAGTTCACAGAAAATGGAAGAGGAAATCATAAGGAGAACACTCTTCTACTGAAGAGAGAAAATAGACTGTGTGACACCAGAAGAAATAAATATATATAGTAGTTGTGATGGTTAGGTTCAGGTGTCAACTTGGCCAGGTGATGGTGCCAAGTTTCTGGTGAGGCAAGCACTGGCCTCATAATGCTGCAAAGACTTTCATGGCTGGTTGATAAACAAGAAAGCTGGTTTATTAAATCATCAATCAGTTGATGATTTTTTTTATAATTTGTGGCTGATTATATCTATGGTCAACTAAGGGTGTGTCTCCCACAAATGAGATAATCCAATCAGTCGGGTTTGTTCCAATCAATTGAAGACTTTTCAGGGAGAAGAGAGAATTTTCACTGCTTCTTCAGCCAGCCTCTTCTGTGGATTTTGTTGAGACCTGCCATTAGAGTTGTCAGCCCTACAGGATTGTGACTCTTGTGTTCCTACGGTTGCATGAGACACCTTTGTACATCTTATATTTGCAGATATCTCCTGTTGGTTCTGTTTCTCTAGAGAACCCTGACGAATACAGTGTTACCTGATACATCATTGTCAATCTATTATGGCCTCTATCTTAACTTCCCATTTTTAAAAAACCATATCTATAACAAATTTTGTCACTGAATTGATTTGGACACCAAAAAGCACTATATGAAAGAGCATCCACTGATGAAAACAGAAATCATCAACTTTGTTTTCACCCACTCATTGACTGGCCTCTTCTTGTACCCTGGGCTTCAGGGAAGGAATAAAAGTAGACAAGAGAGCAAGAGCAGACACAACTACAACAAACAGCCCTGCTCCTTACATTGGCCATCCAATAAAATTGATCCTTTGATGATTTAATTGTAGCAATTTAAGGCTAATGATTTACAGTTTGAAAGGGAAAGTCTCTATTCTAACTGAGGAGTAGTCAATAAGGCTGCTGTCATTAGATTCCCCATGACATGTTGCTTAATTTCAGAAGTAACTTCACAGTGTATATTCAAAATTCTCCCTTCTGTGGAAAGTGAAACAAAGAAAGTAAAACACCAATAGAAGTGTGGTCCATCTCGGAACCAGGAAAAATGCCATTTAAAATTTTTATACATATGATTATGTGCCTCTATATTAAATATATTCCTTATTTACACAAGTTTCCATAAAGGTGCTACAAGGAAATGATGTTTTAGTCAAATGCTTTATTTTTATTTCTATCACTGCACACATAATTTCAGTCATTAATGAATGCTACTGTTTTTAAAATTCTAAAAGTGTGATTATATAACTCATATATAGCTGCTGAACTCACATAGAACTGAAATTTGTGTACAATAATTTAAAATATCTCTTTAACTGTACAGTAATCACTTTATAATTCTGTTATTTACAGAACTCACTTTAGTTACTGTGTGGGTGTGGGTGTGTGTACATAAATATCGATGATTTCCCAGACACTGTGCCAGGCACTGAGGTGTAAAGACACAAAGGCAAGAGTAACAGAGATACACCATTCCCATTTTGAGCCAAGCCCATAACTCTTACTTTAGTGATTGCAAAAATTTATCCTGAAAGTGAAAAAAATAAATTAAATCAGCTTTTATTGTGGTTCCAGATATAATGCACTCAGTTATTAAGGTGTTGATATAATCAGGCAGTTGATGCAATTATTTGGTTGATGTCTGCTCCATTTAGTAACTGGATGCAATTGATTAAAACACACAGGGAAGTCCAAAACTATCCCAGATCACAAAATTGATTAAAAAAACTTTCAGATACTAAATTATCCTGATTTTTGTCTATTTCAGGCATTAGGCTGCCTTAGAATGATTCTCTTCTGTTTTCAATGTCTGAGGATGGGGGTCAGCTGAGCAGTTCGTGTTCCATATTGTGTGGCATGCTAATACCATCAGAGTCCCTGTGCGAAAGAAATATCTACCATAGCAACCTCTGCATATAATTTCTACCCTCTGCACCACTGATGAGTAAACCTGATGACTAATTGATATGATTCTTTGAAATTAAAGGGGCTGACTCCAGGTAGAACTGTGATGTAGGAAAAATATGTTTGATTTTCTTAGCCTCTTTTTTGTTTTGTTTTATTTTTGTCCTTCTATTCTTAGTGGCGACCTGAGGAACAACACCTCCATCCTCTTTCCACATTGACTCTTATTCTCACAGTTTCCAGTTTCCAAAGGGGGAAATATGTTTAACAAACAAATTGTTATTTCTTCCAAAGTTCTCTGCAGCTCATCAACTTATCTTTGCATCAAAGTGTTGAGACTCCTATAATTATGGAATGACAAATAGCCATCCTTGAAGAGGGAAGATGTGTGCATAATTAGAGATTGCTTTTGCAGATTATCATGCTTTCACATGATGAATAAAAATTAAAGAAACTGAAAAGGCAATAACTTAAGACAGGGAGGAGGAGTTATTATTACAGCAGTAGGGTTGCCATGCTGCTTACCTTTCTTACTATAATTAAGCACATTTTAAAATAAAAATTTATAGAAAATCTACCTTATGCTGGATACATCATATGCATTTTTATATTTAGTACTCACAAGAATATTCTGAGGAAAAATATGTTATAAAATTTTACAGGTGAGGAAAGCAATACTCATGTGAGTTATGCTACTCACAAGGTCACATAGCCAGTAGGTAGTGGGGCTCAGATTTGATCTCAGATCTGCCTCACTATAGTCTATCTCTGCCTATGGTAATAGTCAATGCCTTTGTAGTAAATGCACTATGCTTATAATTGTACAGGGATGATGAAACTGAAATTAGTATGTCATGCTAAACTGATTTTCTTGACATGCTTTAAAATTACACACATTATCAATAATGCAATTATCCACATACAGTGTATAACAAATCTTTCAGTCTATCTAACTATTGATCTGTATTTATATCTCCATGTACCTAGTTAAAATTATTTATCCCCACCCTACTCATCCCTTCCCCCAAAGGGTTACTTTTTTGAGAGCTTGTAGTACTAGAACATGAATTGATTGAATACTATTTGGTCTGAATTCTATCACCAACTAGTTACTATATCTTTGGCATGACATGGGGAAAAAGAGATATTAAATGAGATACTATATGTAAATACTTAGTCCAGGGACTGCAACAGTGCATGTAATTATGAAGATTTTTAAAAGTTAAGTCTAATTCCATCATGCTTCACTTTAACAACACAAGCAGAAACTAAGCCATCAAATTATATGATAAATTAATTTGACTTCAAATACTTAATTTACTTAAAAATCAATCCTGGTTTTCTGGTACAGAAAAAAACAACTAAGCTTTAACCTCTGATCATTTTTAATGGATTTACTGAGGTTGCATAGAGAAGGCCAATGCCAATACAAGAGCAGCAAGGTGCTAGAATTTCAATTAAAAGTGAGATTTAGTGGGGTTCTTGCTTTCCTAAAAAGATTTACAGAATATGATACTTGTAAACTATCACCCTGTCAACTAGTATTTTGTCTTGATTTGTTGTGTTTTTCCCTAAACCATTGTTAATAGAACCCAAAAAAGTGATGGGCTATCTAGTATCATGTATTTGACATTTTAGTATGGGATCAATGTGAATTTCTGTGAGACTGCCCTTCATTCATCTTTGGAAAATGCAATTAAAGAAAATGGATTTGCTAAACTGTATTTCTGTATATTGATACACGAGTGTTAAAACATTAATCATTTTATAAAGTCAAATTAAATACTTTGGGAGAATATACCATTTAGCAAATATTTGTCTATATAATAAAATTAAAACATAGTTTGTTGAAATACTAGTTTTGAACAGTAGTTTTAGCATTTTTTATATTATAGCTTGACTTTAAGTTTCAGAACTTGTTTGTAATCCTACTTTTTACTTATTTTATTTGTGAATTGTATTGAAAAAATCCTTATATCACATATACATGGACCACCCCACCTATTCACAGCCTTAGTATCAAACTTGAAGTGATATGGTGTTCTAATTTGCTAGCTGCTGGAGAGCAACACACCAGAGATGGATTGTCTTTCAATAAAAGGGGATTTACTTCGTTAATGTATAGTTCATCAGAGAAAAGGCAGCTAACTTCTGACTGAGGTTCTTTCTTATGTGGGAAGGCACAGGGTGATCTCTGCTGGCCTTCTCTGCAGGCCTCTGGGTTCCAACAACTTTCCCCAGGGTGATTTCTTCCTGCACCTCCAAAAGCCTGGACTGAGCTGTGAGTGCTGAGATGAGGTATGCTGAGCTGCTTGGGCTGTGTTACATTGCGCTCTCTCATTTAAGCACCAGCCAGTTAAATCAAACATCATTCATTGCAGCAGGCATGCCTCCTAGCTGACTGCAGATGTAATCAGGAACACATATCATTGGCTCATGTCTACAGCAACAGAACTAGGTGCCTTCACCTGGTCAAGTTGACACCTGAACTTAACTACCACAGATGGGTATTGCAATTCTTAATTTGTGTACTACTGAGGATTTTAATGTACATTAGAATGTCCAAAGTCTAGTTAATATGGCATGCCAACCTGAGTTTCTTGATCATCGTCAAAATTATCAAATTTTAAATAACCTAGATATCAATTTTTTTTTTACATGGGCAGGCACCAGGAAACAAACCTGGGTCCTCTGGCATGGCAGGCAAGCGTTCTTGCTGCTGAGCCACCGTGGCCTGCCCCTAAATATCAAATTTTAAATAAATAATATCTTTGGCATATTCATATGCCAAAGATACAATATCTATATCTCTCTATCTGTATATATCATCTATTTATATATGGATCAACCTTTTGATCTGTTTTTCACCTATCATGATCACCTATAAATGACTCACTTATCAATCATTATTTATCTCCATCCCCCCACCATGGCCTTAGAGGAACTTACTAGAATGCCCTCTTTTCTTTCTTTGTGCTTCTTAATCTCTTCCACTCAGACTTTTACTTCTGTTTTTATTATTCCTTATGGTTGCCAACCACCCCTCCATTCTTTGTGTAGGGGCTCATCAAGTACAGCCAGATTTCTAATCATCTTTCATAGTTGCCTACCACTACCTACCATTTATCCCAAAGGCATTTAGGGCCATTTATGTTCTTTCTTATTCCCATTCCTCTATTCTACATCCCAGCTTTTTCTATGGTATTGAGCTAAGATTTTTAAAAGTTTAATAGAAAAAAAACTGTCATTGTTCTACATGCCTAGCACCTAAACTCTGGAGAATCAGTTTTACAGCACAGCAGGCTAGTAAGGAGAATCATTTGCAACAACTTTTTTTTAATGATTTCTCCAAATCATGCTCTTTCATTTGTATAAATCATTTCAGTTACATAAGTGGCTCAGAATTGTGACATTATTTAGTTGCAGAGGGGTTTATTTTTTAACAGTGAAGCAATTACATCCTAAAATAATTATTATTCAATGCATTCTACCAGCCTTGGGAGACTAAGCAGATGTCAGATATTCTAAAATATCTGCTTTTAGGTGAATTTGGGATGTTACTGTGAAAGAGGCTTTTAAGATCTTTTATATAGAAGGAGGCCAGAAAGTTTTGCACTTACATCATCACAGCGACAGCTCTCAGAGGGGTTTATTTGAAGCATAGTTATTGGGTCTTGGAATAATACTATCTTAGATCAAATGAGGAAAAGCTTGGAGCTCATCACTCCATTTTATTTTAAAAGATGAGAGCTCACATGATCCAAATAATTAGGGGATCTGCCTGAGATCATGTATCGAGTTAAAGTCACACCCTAGGAAGGTCTCTGGACATTTAATTGTCATTCCACTAAATTAGCCTTACAATATGTCCTCCAAATCCCATTCCACATTTACTGCTTTTAGTAAGAGTGAGAACCTTAAAGTATTTTTAATGGAAAATGCATAGATTTTCCTATCAGAACACCCTGAATTTGAAATTTTTCTAAGCCAAAGCTTCACTGATGTACATAGTACAATCTAGAATGACTGACTGATTCTCCACCTTCTTTCATGCATCATGTTTTTCCCACTCTAGTGGATTGTTCTCCTTAGCATACAAGCATACTGTCATTCTAAAAGAAAAACTTTTTTTTTTTCACTCCTCATCTCCCTCCAGACACTTCCTTATTTCTTACACTCCTTTTTTTTGGAAAATGTAAACTGATACAGAGGTGAAACTTTACACCCCATCCCCACTTATTTTCTTCCCTTTCTCCTTTGAACTTGCTTCAGCCGGGCTCTCTTATTCATCACTCCAACAATATGACTCTTGTCAAGGTCACCATATCAGTCAGCTATGTAACAAGCACATAATCTCTCTGGCATCCCTTCATCCCTGGTAGTCCATCTAGGAGTCAGGTGATAAAGTCTGGGCTTTGCTGGACCTCCTCTCTAAAAGGCAGATTGGGTCTGGGTCTGCCTCATGGATGTCTCATCTCCCTTGGACCAACAGACAAGCCAGGCCATATTCTTATCACAGTGCTGTAGAGAGGCAAGACAAATGAAAATATGTTATACTTTTGAAGGAAATTAGCACATTATAATGTGCTTCTGTGTTCAGTTAACCAAAACAAGTCACTTAGCTGAGTACAAGGGCAAGGGGCAGGAAATTACTTCCCATCTAGTGGGAAGAACTGAAAAGCCACAGGGCAAAGGACACGGATAGAGACAGAGGTGAAGAGTAGGGGTAGATATGTTAATATACCATTGTCACTAATGAGCTCCATAGTACTAAATCTTACTACTGATCTGTCTTGAATATTCAAGAACATGTGACACAGATGATCATTACTTTCACTTTGAAACAGATTTCCCCTTGACTTTTAGCTCACCCTATATTCTTGGTTTTCCTCTTCCTTCACTGGTTTCCCCTATATACTTTTTTTGGTTCATCTCCATCTTCTTAACATTGGGATCAATTCCAGGATGTTTTTCTCTTTGCTCTCTATATTTTCCCTTATTGATCTCAACCATAGTCATGGATTAAAAACCATCTATGCACTGATAAATCACAAGTTAATATTTTCAACTTGTATGTCTCCCTCTGAACTCCAGTTATATCCAAAACAGATGTCTAATAGAAATATGAAAACTAATATATCCAAAACCAAGCTGCTGATGCTCCCACATACAAATATGCCCCTCCTGGTATGCCCCCTTCTATCTCCATAGTGACAACTGCATACTTCTAGTTTCTCAGGCTCAAAACCTTGTGCTTATCCTTGAATACTTTTTTTCTCCTATATTCCATATCCAATCAATCAGCAGTTCATATTGGCTCAACCTTCTATATAGATCCAGGAGCTGAGTACAACTCCCAGCCTCCAATGTCTGCCCCCTTCTCCAAGCCTCCTAATGATGGCCATTATCCCTTTTTCCTCCCTATACACAACAGACTATTCTCAACATAGCAGCTAGAGCAATCCTTTAAAACACTTGATTATGTCACTTAGGTCATAATAATCCTCCAGTTGTTCCCATCTCACCCAGAGTAAACTCCAAGATTTTGTAATGGCCTTCAAAGACCTACATAATCTCATTACATCTCAGACCTCATCTCACACTACTTTTAACCTCACTTTACTACATGACAGGAAAAAAAGCCAGCAAAAACCCATACCCTTAGAGAAATTGAACTATGATTGTGAGAGCAGGGCCATGTTATATAATTGTGCACATTAAACAACTCTAGGGAATAATCTGCATGACTAGAGTTGCACAATACTCACCTGCATGGTCTTAGGTACTTGTCAGAGGAGAGAATATAAACAGAATGAATCAGGAAAATGCAAAATGTGTAATATAGGTGTTAAGAAGAAAAACAAAGATAAAGAGGGATGTAGTAAGAGACTCAGATGTAGTACACAATAACAGAATGGATCCAGAAGGCCTTCATTAAGCATGTAAACTTTGAGTAAATAACTGGAGGTGGTGAGAGCTTGTGAATTGTGAATAATTGGGTCATTATAGTTAAACAGAGGAACAGTATATGAGAGGAACAATATCTGAGATGGAAACATGTGTGGCATGTTCTAAGAAAGGAAGATGACCAGTCTAACTGGAGAAGAGTGAGCTAAGAGGATAGTTTCAGAAAATGAGGTCACAGAAATAAAGGTGCCCATGATGGTAGAGTTCTGTACAGACTTTGGCTTTTATGCTGAGAGAGAAGGGAAGCCTCTGGCTGCTGTGTTGAAAAAAAGACCACTAGGTAATTAAGCAGGGATGTAGAGAGACCAGTTAAGACAAAGATGAGTGTAGCTTGGACAAACTAGGGTGGTATCATTGGAAGTGGGTTGAAATGGTCGAAACTTTGATAGATTTTGAAAGAACTGACATTTGCTGATGAATGAAATATGGAGTGTGGGAGAAAGAGGAATATTTTAGTGGATTGCTGTTATAAATTGGATCATTTTGTTTTCACTTTCTCATCATTTATCAGTTATACAGAGAATAAAATTGTGTTTTTTTGCATGTTTATCTCATATTAAGATAATCTGTTGAACTTCCTTATTAGTTCTAATGGTTGTTTACCTTGTCTTCCAAGGTAGCCTATGCAGACAATTTATCTTCTGCAAATGAAGTAAGCATTCATATTTCTATATTTATTTTTCACATTTTTTAATAATCCAAACCAATTTTGAATGGCTCAAGTGATTTTAGGCATATTTATATTACTGATTATATTAAAGATATTGCTCCAGTACCTCACATTTAGGTATCATGCTTGTTACCTATTTCTGGTAAAATATAGTTCATGAGATTGAAAATGATCTACTTTTAGCTTGCTAAGAATTTTAACAAGAATTGCTGTTATAGTTGTCAACCTTTTCTAGCAACTCTTGAAATATCCACATAATCTCTTTTTGCCTTTAATATGTTTCTAAGAAGATTTTTATTAATATATTTAAATTGTGGGAATTTTCCACTCAAGTGCTCAAGTTATTGGAAATGAAATCTACTAAGACATGAATAATTATTCCTTTAAGAACCTGATTTTTCAATATTGGATTTCAGTGTTTTTATATATATTCTGAAGTGAAATTGATAATTTTCTTTAAGTGTTATCTTCAACTAGTTTTGTTCTCAAGGCTAATGTGGCCAGCAGAATTAATTGAAAAGCTCTAAATATAGTTCTCTTTCATTTAATCAAATATGTTGAAAGATTCTTCTAATGTTACTAATTCTTTCATATTTTATAACTCTAAGATCTTTCATTAGAAAAGTCAGTGTAAGTATGGGTGCTTAGCTTGCCATCTTCAATCTGATCCTGGTTACACAGCATTTTGAATATATGCTTTAAATACTATTATTACAGTATTTTGGTTAAATTATTTACCTTTACTGAATATTTTTCTAAATGTAACTTTGTCCTTGGATTCAAATTGATAAATTCATTTTTAATTTATTTTCAATTATTGTATCATTGCATAGAATTCAGAGAGTGTCATCTATATGGTATATTTGTTTCTATTTTGAATGTTTTAATTTTCTTTGTGCTCTGTAGAATACTTAGTTTTTAGAAGTATTTCAAACAACTTGACAAGAATATGAACTTTCTGTTCTATGGATGCAATTTTCTCTACAAATCTATTTGGCTGATCTTCTAATTCTGTTATTCAAATTAAATTAAATTAAATTAATATTTATTTATTTGACCTGTCAATTTCTGATATAGGAAATATTGTCTCTCTATATCATCATTGAGCCATCTGTTTTCATCATTTTAGATATTTTACTTTGCATTTTGATATTAAATTCTTCAATGGTTAATTACACTGAGCCATTAAGTATATTCTTGTGGGGTCATATCATTTGACAACAAAAATCTCATTGAGTGGTTTTACCTTAAACTTTACTCTGCCTGTTCATACCATTAATATTGTTATGTTATTATTTCTTAAATCTGGTATGTTTTTATTTCTTTATTTTTAGTCTTAGCATATCATTATATATTTATTCCTTTAAAATATTTAGTCTAATTTCCATCATAAAAGTTTTTTCTCTATTTGTGAGTTTTTTACTTTGCACTTTTTCCCCCTTTCCAAGCTTGATTTATGCAATTTTTTATAAGTGCTTTGCATTTTTTTCTTTTCTAATTCCTTATTAGTTACAGATATGTTTGTATCTTTAGCTATCATTACAAAATATCAACACAGTATTGCAAACCTTTGTGGGTCTATCAATGTCAAAAATTAATAGTATCTATGTTCAAGACCATGAATTGTCCTCAAATGTCTCTGCAACATCTTTATTTTAGAAATAAAATTATCTCAGTTTAAGCTGGCTACATTGCCACCCAGCCTTCTTTGCACTTAACTGTGGTCATGTGACTAATTTCTGGAGAAAGTTATATGAGAAGCTGCTGGTTCACTTGCTATTTAAAGAAAAAACTACTTGCTTGACTTATCTATGGGAAGGGTTAGATGATTTACAAAGTAAATGTAAATTTTACAGAGAAGTAACTTATACACACACAGACGTACATACTGTTAATGACTGAATTGTGTTCCCCAAAAAGACATGTTTAAGTTCTCACCTCTGGTCATGTGAAGTGAACTTATTCGTAAGTAGGATCTTTGACGATGAGGCCAAACTGGATTAAAGCGGGCCCTAATCCAATATCACTAGCATCTTTATAAAGAGAAGAACTATAGAAACAGAGACAGAAACAGAGAGGGAGATGGCCATGTGATGGAGACAGAGATTGAGTTATACTGCTAGAAGCCAAAGAGCATCATGGATTGCAGCCACCCACCAGAAGCCAAGGCAGAAGCATGGAACAAATTCTGCCTTTTAAGTGCTGTCACCTTGATTTGGGACTTCCAGCCTCTAGAACTGTGAGACAATAAATTCTGTTGCTTTAATCAACTAGTTTGTGACACCTTGTGTGTGTGTATGTCTGCAGGAGTGTGTGTGTGTGTGTGTCTCAGGCAGTGTGTGAAACATGATTATATGCATTAAAACTATAATGAAAATATATTAACTTGGACACTGCAAAATTGTGAAAAGTTGATTGTCTTGACCTGGAAAAATGGGCAATTTCATATGGTTCTATCTAATGACAAACTAAAATTTATGATATAGGGTGTGAGATAGTGTAAGTATGGCAATTTAATCATTTTCCATAAAGTCAAGTAAAATATAGTCTTAACTTGAAAATTCAAATAGATTAATGTTACTTAAAAAGTACATATTAAACAGCTTTATAATATATATAAATAGAAAAATAATTTTCAAGAAGCAGAAATGGACAAAGGTAATATCTGCTAATATACTTATCTTTTATGGTGGAAAACCAGCAAAAGTTTTAGTAATTATATACATAGTTCATTACAGTTGCATTGTTTGTAAGATGCACCATTATAGACTATATAATTTGTTTTTGGCATGTGCAAGCTCTGGGAATCAAACTCGGGTCTGCTGCATGACAGGTAAGAATTCTACCACTATAATTTTATATTTAATTCAATTATTAATTTCCTTGCTTTTTCATATTTTAACCTCCACTTTGTGATGAGTGTTTGTGATGCTACATTTTTTTTACAAGGAAATAAATAGAAATACTAAAAGCCATTGGCTCTTAAACTACCACTACAGTCATTTAGAACTAGCCTACTTTGGATTTCCACTTCAGGATGTTCCAAATACATCTCATTCACCATCACTGCCTCAGCCAACATCTTCCAGTAACCTAACACATTTTAAGTTATAAAATAAGCCACCAGATGGATGGAAATTTCCAAACTTCTGAATTATGGGTAGAAAAACAGAAACATATAAAAATACATTGAGCAAAAAAGAAAAAAGAAAATGTTAGAAACAGGTAGGATGATATAGAGTAAGAGGAAAGAAGTGAGAACAAACATTCTGAATATGTCAATAAATGTAAGCAGGCAAAGTTCACCTATCAGAAGGAAAGAATTCTTGGATAAATGGCAAAATTCATAGCCCAACAATGTGGTGTACAAAAAAAGATTAAAGCAAAATTATACTGACTGAATAAAAGTAAAATGATTATAAAGGACCTGACAGGCATACCAAGAAAATAAAATATAGTCATGATACTAGTATCATGCAACATTGAATTGAAATAAAAATGTTTTAAAATCTGAGGTGCTGCATTATAATGATAAAGTGCACAATTCAATGCAAGAATATGTTTATAGATCTTGATATCTGAAATAACATCTATTATAATTTGCAAAATATAAGAAATGCAGTGGAAATTAACTAAAACAAAGCCACTGGAAGAGGCTTTAATATAATCTGGCAGCTCATTATAACACAGTGAAATAAACCTAAAGACTAATGAGGAAAAACTATACAAATAACACCAACAACCTATGTTTTGGTTTATTAATGCTGCAGAAATGCAATATACCAGAAATGAAGTTGGCTTTTATGAAAGGAATTTATTAAGTTATAAATTTACAGTTCCAAGGCCATAAAAATGTCCAAACTAAGGAACCCTGACTCAAGAAAGACCAATGGGTTCAGGATACCTCTGTCAGCTGGGAAGGTAGGTGGCTGGTGACTGCTGTTCCTTTGTCTTCTGTTTTCAAACAGCTTTCCCAGGGGTGTTTTCTTTCTGCATCTCTAAATGTCTCTGTCTGTCAGCTCTGAAGTTTTTTCCAAAATGGTTCGCTCTTAAAGGACTTCAGTAAGCAACACCCCTTGAACCGGTGGAGACACATCTCCATGGAAACCACCAAATCAAAAAGCCCCACCCATAATTGGGTGGGTCAAATCTCCATGGAAAGAACCTAATTGAAATATTCCACACTAAACAATATTCAATCAGGATTAAAGAACATGGCTTTTCTGGGGTACACAACAGTATCAAACTGGTACAACCTGTCATTTTTAAATGAAATTTTAAAATGCTCCATTTCCAATTTAGGGGTTGAAGAAATTTTAGAATTAAAATTTTAACATGTCCAGTAAATAAAAATAAAAACTATTAAAATATGAGATATGAGTGAATATGTGCTCAAAGGAAAAGGAAGATCCTGCCTCAAACCAAAAATAATTAATTAAGTAAATTAACTAAAAATGCATGCTGATTTGGGAGAAAGGGGTATATTGGAGTTCTCTGTATAGGTTTTATATTGTTTCTGCTACTATCTGCAAGTTTGAAAATATATCCAAACAAATTTTGAAGAAAAAATGCATCACAAAAATGACAAAATGAAGCTATAGAATCCAGGAGGAAAAAATTAATTATACTAATCTACAATGAGCTAGAACCCCCAAAGTAATTAATTCATTCATTTAAGAGATAACTTTTCAATATATTAAATAAACAGAACATTGACTAAGGAGAAAATACAAGTGCCCAATATAAGAATCAAAATGAACTAGTAAGCATAGACACAAATGAAACAAAAAGAATTTCCAATGGGACATTAAAATAAATGTAAAAAGCAGAATACAATGGGTGTGCTCTAAAGTCTAAAGCCTAAAGAATGACTTTAGAGAAGCTAATATTCCACTGTTAATTTCATAAATGATAGAATAGCCAACATATTAAGAAAAATAAAGGTACTCATATATATAACTTTTCTTCATCTTTTCTGCATGATACAGAGGTAAATATCAGGGGTGCAGATGTATGTTGCCACCCTGTTTAACAAATTAAAATTCCTCTATTATGCTATTTAATTGACTTTTTAGTAGATATTGATTCATATAAGCCAAAGTATCACAGACATGTTTAATCATACAAAACCTACAGTTTGCCTAAATACTAGAGTAAAATATATCCCCAGCCTTCAATGGAGATGTTTACAAATTTGGTAGTAAAGAAGCAAGTCCTAGTTTATGAGAATCATATTCAAATATTCAAATCTAGCAATTTATTTATACCAAAATTTGCCTATTTTGTGTTTAAAACATGATTTGACTTATATAGAGTATACTTTTTATTTATTTATTTTTACATGGGCAGGCACCGGGAATTGAACCCAGGTCCTCTGGCATCGCAGGCAAGCATTCCTGCCTGCTGAGCCACCATGGCCCACCCAGAGTATACTTTTTAACTATACTATCAAAAACATGTAAAGTCAGAGGCTCTTTTATCTTGGAGGAATTTAATGATGATTTTGAATGTATGTATATGATTGGAGGAAAAGAGTGAAGATGTAATGAATGCTTACAGAACTCCACACATACATGGTTAGCAGTGGAAAAGGAAACTGGTTAAGTGTTTTATGGGGGAAACATCATTTAAACGATAAACATACACATCTTTGTGGCAAGGAAAGTTCTGATAAACATATTGGTAGGATAAAGAGCCAGAGGAGAAGCCATCAATGTAAGGTGGAAGGGAAAAGAAACCATGATTTATTAAACACTGCATTGGTTTTAGATACTGTGCTTTTCCATTAAAAAAAAAGCCTGCCAAATTTTAGTACTGGCTTTATCCAAGAATGGCTGGAACAGAGATAGAATGAGATCAAACATCAAGAATGAGTCTGTGATAGAAAGTTAAGACAGATATTGCTCTCATACATGGAAGTTCAAAGACTACAGATTTGTATCCTACCTAAATACCATGAGAAGACCTGAGAAATTGGTATCAACAAAATTAGAGAATGCCTAGGAAGAGATAATGTAGAGCCAAATTTAGGCAGAGCTACAGTTGTGTATAAATTATGCAGTTTTTTTATTAATAGGATGGCTTCTATTTTCTGCATTTTTTCCTGTAGAATATTATGAGGTTCAGATTGAGTTTTCCTGAGTAAAGTATTTATATTAACACTGCCATGTTTGAAAACCCACCAATATAAATCTCTAATGATTTGACTCATTCAGAAAATAATGACAAAATAAAAAGACAATTACCAAGAAAATAAAATATCTTTGTACTTTTTTATTCCTTTTATGAGGAGTAAGAATCAACATTCAATGAACCAAAATTTCTATGCAATTATTCATTGACTCATTCATGAACTGTGTGTTGGGCTTATGGGAACTGGAACAATATTCACAAAGAAAATATAAATGGTTCTTTCTCTCTAAGTTACCTAGCAGAATCAAAATTGAATTGGTAATTATGATGTGCTTATTACAGTTATGTAAAAATTGGTAAGTGTTTTGGGGTAACAAAGAATGAACACCTAAGCCAGAATTAGGAGGTCAGAGAAGGCCCCAAGAGAGAAACATAAAATTCCACCTGGGGATTTACAGATATCCTGGGGTAAGAGTCACAGAGTCCAGTAAATTGATTGGGGAAAAAATACAATCAATCTCTAAATTAATTTGGCATTTTCTGAAACTGTGAATGTGGATGCAAACTAAAGTAATACTAGTAGTACTCGTGACATATCAGCATTAAGTTATATATTTATTTTTCATGTCACATAATGCCTATTACTACTTGAAATTATGATAGCAAATTTGCCATTAGATGTTTTTATTTAATGAATTAAGGAAAACATAATTGTCACATATTTTATGTTTTGATAATTGTATTTTTGATATAGTTTCCTCCATAATCCTATACATTTACCTTATTCAGTTAAAAGCATAATTTCTAGAAGGGATCCATAGGCTTTACTAGTCTGCCAAGGTATTCATGGCTTGAAAAAGGCTAAGAATCTCTGCATAAGACAGAGATTCCCAATCAAATGTGAGTAAAGTGAAAAAATCAGTGCTTCAGACAGAGCTAACTTTGTTTTAAAAAATGGCCTAGAGAGGAAAGGACATTGTATGATGGAAGAATAGAGCACTTCATTAAATTCTGTAAGTTTGCACTGGGTGAGGCAGGTGCAATACTGGTTGGCAAGAGATGAAACAAGAAGGTAAACAACCAACATTTTGCATAGCTTTCTGTAGTAAATACTGAAATAATGATAAATCCTTGCTCATTTATAAGCAGGGGAGCTATATGGCCAGTTTCCCATTTATATATCATCTGTGCTTTTTTCTGTTTGTTATGAACTGAGAAGTAGCCATAAATGTTACTTATTGTGTTTCTCCATCCCAATATTTGGTTTTGAAAAAGCTGAGAATGTTAAGAAATTCTCAGAGAGAGTTGTGGAATGCATTTTTATTATTGCCATTATATAAAAAATTGAAAACATTTGAACATATTTATGACCTCTGAGAAGATACCTCTAGTGAGAAAAAGATTGGAAACACATCAGAGATGGAGTAATCACTGGATGTAGGCATGGGTAGGGTCAACAACATAGATGGACACACATCTAACATTATATTTAATGGTAAAAGAGAGTAAGCCTCCCCCTTGTGGTCAAAAACAAGAAAGGATGCCCACTTTCACCACTGCTAGTTTGATACTGTATTGGAAGTTTTAGCCAGAGGTAAGAAAATGAAATAAAAGAAATCTAAATTGGAAAGGAAGAAGTAAAACTATCTCTATTCACAGATGACATGAACCTTTCTAAACAAAATTTAAAAAATCCACAAGAAACTCATTAGAGCTAATAAACAATTCAGTGAAGATGAAAGTTACAATATTAATATGCCAAAATCAGCTGTCTCTATACACCAGCAAAGAACATTCCAAGATGGAAATCTAAAATCAAAACAATTCCAGTCACAATATCATCTGAAAGAATAAAATATTGAGGAATAAATTTAATCAATGAGGTGAAGGACTTATACATTGAAAATGACAAAACTGCTGAAATTAAAGAATGAAATAAACAGCAAGATGCCCCATGCTCATAGAGGGTAAGAATTAATATTGCTAAGAGGACAACAAGACCCAAAGCAACTTACAGATTCAACACAATACCTATCAAAGTACCAGAAGCCATTTTTGCAGAAATAGAAAAGATAGTCCTCAATTCATATTGCAGGGTCCCTGAAAAGCCAAATCATTATTGAAACAGAAGGGCAAAGTTGGAGTCTCACACTTCCTGAATTAAAAACTTGCTACAAAGCTACAATAATCAAAACAATGTGGCAGAGGTGGGGCAAGATGGTGGCATAGTGAGGTGTGGGATTTAGTTCCTCCTCTAGAGCAGCTAGTAAATACACCAGAATAGTACAGAACAGCTGCTGGGAGAACATCAGTGACTGGACACACAGTGTACATCAGTCTGGACCAGGTGGAATGGCTAAGATCACACAGAACTTGTAAAACCCCTAAGCCATGGAGGCTGGCAACCCTCCTCCATGGGCATGGCAGGCTGATTCTCTGAATGGGAAAGGAAACAGACTTTAGTAGTACCAAGGGCTTAGCTCAACCAAGCCTCAATTTATGGAATTAATTAACAAATTTTGACTACTGAAAAAAGGCCCCCAGCACAGATAAACCTGGAACAAGCACTAAAAGAACTTTACCTTGGGACAGGGGAGGGCTGACAAAAAAATAGAGGATTTTTGAATCATTAAGCACAAAATACTGGAAAAGGGCTGGACCCCAAGGAAAGGGGACACATAGAGCCTGGAGATACATAGAGCCACATACCAATTTAAGCTCTTGATTGAAAAACCCAAGGAGCTGGTTGTTGGGCTCTGAAAAAGGTGTTTTTTAACTTCTTGACAGCTAATTAAATAGAACTGGAAGCACTCTCAGGCTCCAGCACTGCCCCAGGCTAGGGCAGAACTAAAGCTTATCTGGGAGACAAAATAACTAATCAGGTGAAAGGTGTTAATTCCCCAAAAGGTGTATCTTCCCCAATAAAAAGTGAGTGGATCCAGCTCAAGTGAAATCCCTCATTCAAGGAATTCAGGCCCAAGGTCTGGAAAACAGAAGTAATAAAGTCCATCCAACTACCTCACCTCTGTCTCAACTGCACCCCTGGCAGGGAGAGTCTGCTGAAAATAAAGGCATTGCATCACTTTAAGCTGGTGGGAAGCTGCTGGCAGACAAGTCCCACATGCTGGGTGGGATAGGAAAAGCACAGATTCTAGAGTCTTCATAGGAAAGTCTGACAACTTGCTGGGTCTCACCCTCAGGGAAAACTGATGCTGGCAACTCTTTCCTTCTGATACATGGGCCTGTACAGTCAGAGAAAACCTGACTGGGGTCTATAATATCTGAGGAGATCCTCCTCAAAACAAAACAAAATGAAAGACTCCGTATAGGCAGGGCAAAAACAAAAATAAGAACTGAAAAATTCTAATCAGTTAAACAGAACCTAGGCTGGATGTCTAGAGTAAGTTGAACTGAATATCAAAAAGCAGATAGAAAACAAAGGCACCCAGCAAGAAAACCCTAGCTAAAAGAGTGGGAAAAAAAACCCTCTAGAATAAACTAATTAAGGAAAACAAATGCCTAGATGCCAGCAAAAAAGTAACAGATCATACAAGGAAAATCCAAGATATGTCCAGTCAAAGGCACAAACCAACAATTCAAGTGAGATCCAGGAGTAGAAACAACTAATTCAGAATGTTTAAACAGACATGCAAAATCTGAAAAAAAAATCAATAAGGTGAGGGAAGATATAAAGAAGATTTTCCCTCTAACATCAAGAACAAGACAAGGATGCCCACTGTCATCATTGTTATTCAACATTATTCTGAAAGTTCTAGCCAGAGAAATTAGATAAGAAAAAGAAATAAAAGGCATCCAAATTGGAAAGGAAGAAGTAAATCTCACTGTTTGCAAATGACACACTACTGTACATCAAAAATCCCCAAAAAAATCTACAGCAAAACTACTAGAGCTAATAAATGAGTACAGCAAAGTGACAGGGTACAAGATCAATGCCCAAACGTCAGTAGTGTTTCTATACACAAGTAATGAGTAATCTAAGGAGGAAATCAAGAAAAATTCAATTTACAATAGCTGACAAATGAATCAAATATTTAGAAATACATTTACCTAAGGATACAAAAGACCTGTACACAGAAAACTACAAGAAATTGCTTTAAAAAATCATGGAAGACCTAAATATATGGAAGGGCATACTGTGTCCATGCATTGGAGGACTAAATATAGTTAAGATGTCAATTCTACCCGAATTGATTTATAGATTCAATTTAATACAAATTAAAATCCCAACAGCTTATTTTGTAGAAATAAAAAAAACAATAACCAAATTTATTTGGAAGGACAGGGTGCCCAGAATAGCTCAAAATATCTTGAGAAAGAAAAATGAAGTGGAAGATTTCACATTGCCTGACTTTAAAGCATATTCTGAAGCTGCAATGGTCAAAACAGCATGGTACTGGCATAAAGATAGATATACTGAACAATGGAGTCGAACTTAGTGTTCAGAAATAGACCTTCTCAACTGATCTTTGATAAGGTGGTCAAGCCATTCCACCTGGACAGAGCGGCCTCATCAATAAATGGTATTTGGAGAACTGGATATTCATATACAAAAGAATGAAAGATGATCCATATCACATACCCTATACAAAAATTAATTCAAAACAGACATAAACCTAAACATTAGAGCTAACACCATAAAACTTTTAGAAGAAAATGTAGGGAAATGTCTTCCAATTCTTGTAATATGAGGTGATTTCTCAGACCTTACACACAAAGCATGAGCATTTAAAAAAATAGATAAATGGGATCTCCTCAAATTAAACACTTTTGTGCATCAAAGATTTTGTCAGGAAAGTCAAGGCAGCCTAAGCAATGGGAGACAATATTTGGAAACCACACATCAGATAAGGGTTTAAAATCCAGAATATATAAAGAGATTCTTCAACTCAACAACAAAAATACAACACAATTAAAATATGGGCAAAAGACATGAACAGACACTTCTCAGAAGAAGAAATACAAATGGCTACAAGGCACATGAAAAGATGCTCAACTTCACTGGAAATACAAATCAAAACCATAACGAGATATCATCTGACACCCACTACAATGGTCTTTACAAAAAAAAAAAACAGAAAATGACAAGTTATGGAGAGAATGTGGAGAAAGCACACTTATCTACTGTTGGCGGGAATGTAAAATGATATAGCCACTCTGGAAGGCAGTTTGGTGGTTCTTCAGTAAGCTAAGAATAGAATTGCCATATGATCCAGCAATCCCATTACTAGGTATATATACAGAAGAGCTGAAGGCAAGGACTCAAATGGACATTTGCACACCTATATTTACAGCAGCATTATTTATGATTGCCAAGAGATGGAAACAGTCCAACTGTCTATCAATGGACAAGTGGTTAAACAAGCTGTCGTATACACATATAATGGAATATCATGCAGCTGTAATACAGAATAAAGTCATGAAACATGTAACAATGTGGATGAACCTTAAGGACATTATTCTGAGTGAAATTAGCCAGAAACCAAAGGACAAATAGTATATGGTCTTCCTAACATGAACTAACATTAATGAGTGAACTTTGAGATTTGAAGTTAAGAATGGAGGTTATCAGGAGATAGAAATAGGGTAGAGACTAGGCATTTGGTGCTGAAGGAATACAGATTGTGCAACAGGACTGATGGTAAAAATTCAGAACTGAATAGCATGATACCACTGTATTGTAGCACCATAATGTAAGTACACTGAATGAAACTGAATGTATGATAGAAGGAGAAGGGCTGGGGGCATGCATGAAACCAGAAGGAAAGATAGAGGATAAAGATTGAGATGGTATAACTTGGGAATGACTGTCATGGACAATGACGGTGATTAAATGTACAAATATAAATTTTTTGCATGAGGGAGAAGAAATGAATGTCAACATTGCAAGGTGTTGAAAATGGATCGTATATAGGAAATGTCTTTACATAGTTGTGTTTTCATTTGCAATTTAGTCTGCACTGCAAGAAGGACCTTTTGATGAAGTTACTTCAGTTAAGGTGTGGCCCAACCCCAATCAGGATGGGTCTTAATCCTATCACTGGAGGCCTTTATAAGCAGAATGAAATTCAGACAGACAGAAAGAAAGTCACAGAGGGAGGAGCAAGAAACTGAACATCAGCAAAGAAGGGAGAGACCAAAAGATGCCACCATGTGCCTTGCCACATGACAAGCTAAGGATCAAGAATTGCCAAGTAGCCAGCCCCAGAAAGCCAATTTTTGGGAAAAAATCCTCACCTTAATGATGCCTTGATTTGAACCATTTTCCCAGACTTAAATTGTGTGTGAATAAATTCCCAGTGTTTAAGTCAACCCATTTCATGGTATTTGCTTGAGAGGCCTAGGAAACCAAAACACCTCCCTTGTCCTGGATCCCATACCCATGACATGAATTACAAAGAGTGGGCTATAGACCAGCAGCATTGGCATCACTGGGAACCTGTTAAATGCAGGATCTTGGGCCCTACTCAGACCTGATGAATCAGAGTCTGTATTTTTACAAGATCTTCTCTTCTCTCCACTTCCAGCGGTCTGTATGAATACTAAATTGGAGAAGGGCTGGAATGGTCACTAATTCTCTTTTTTCCAGATATTCTAGCTGTAGAGAGGGAAATTGTTGTTGACTGTCTGTTGTTTATTACTACTTCAGCCTCTTGAAAGGTATCTTCTCAGTTTCACCTCATTATTTAGCTTAAGACTATCTTCCTGATATGGAATGTTTGTCCTAATGATAGATCTAGACTTTTCAGAACTCAGTCATTCCCTGATGAGCAGAAGGTTAATGCTCTAGATGTGCAAAACTATGGTTCCTATGATATCCAGAAAGAAATGGACAATACCTCCCCATTTTTACAATGAATAAATCTCTCAGCATCCAAATTAATGCTATCTAGGGTTCCAAGAATCTATTATTAAAATGCTCTAATAATAAAGATTAATCATTTACTCAGGAAAATGTTTCTGTTTTTTACTCAAGAAAATGTAATTCACTTCAGATATTTTACTTGACAAAAAAAATTTTTTTTTTTGCTACTAAGACAGCAGTTTACAAGGTTAAACATTACTGCTCTCCAATTCTTGGTTTTGATTCCAAGACAGCATGGTCTGCTACTTGGAAGTGCTTTAGAATGTTCTCCTGCCTGTAACTGAAACCAGCTCCAACATGAAAATTTTGTTTTGCTTTCAATAAATGAGAAGCAGTTGCTAACTCTGAGGACCTGGCATTTTGCTGGCTTTGCTTATCTATTACATCAGTGGTCTAATTTCTCTTTTTTGCTTCAGACAGCTCAACTCCTTCTCTAAATGAGATCTTATGGACAACTGGAATACACACACCAGGCAATGTCTTGTGATTTGGATGAAGAGAACAGGGAGACTTTCTTGACCTCTACCATCCACCCTGGTATAGCCTGAAGGCTGTCCCTAGAACTCTAGACTTCTGGAAACACAGAATGAAAAACACTGTACAAAAAGGAGTTGAACTGATTCTCATCTGCATTAATTCACTTCTGTCTCTGATGATGTTCTTCAGTCTCATACAAGGAAGACCTCAAAGGATCTTAGGACTCCTCTATGGAACTGAAGGGAAGTAAAGTGACATACAGCTGAAAAGGGCACTGCCCTATGCTTGGTGAAACAGAAATGATCACAAATACATGATAAACAGCCACGTATCCAACTGTAAAGTAAGCAAGAGGGGTATAGACAAGGGTGACCCTGCCAGGGCTGTAAACAGCAATCAGCTATGTCTAATAGGGAGGGAATTTGATTTTTTTCTATTTCTCCTGTTTGCACTGGGACACACAGTGAGATAATACATGTGCCTAAGCATGGTTCAGGTAAAGATTGTAGTTATGGTATGGAAAATACAAAAACTCGTCCATCCCAGCCAATAATTACAACCAGCCCATTAACTATGAAAAGCATCCCATTGAGTAGTTGGGTAATAGCTACTGCCAAATTACCCCATAGGTGCATATAAAAAATTAAAGTTTACATAAATTAGTATTTAATATGTTCTACAACTAATGGTGGTGTGACTAATGGTGGTGCTGTGCTTTGAAATTTATTGCTTTTTGTATATATGTTATTTTCACAAAAAAAGAAGTAAAAAATTGATTGTGATGATAAGAAAATATTTAAGCTCTCTAGCCTCTTATATTCTGGAGCAGCTAGAAGGAAAGATCTGAGAGGACTGCAAGGTAGCCCATGACAAACTCTGGGATCTGTCCTGAAACTACTTGCTGAAGAGCACTTTGAAGACTATTGTTTTTTATTTCTTTGCCTTGTATATATGTTATACTATAAAATAAGTTAATATTATATATATTACTATAAAATAAAAAAGTTTATATATATATATATATGGTAGTTGGAAATACCAGTGGTCAATGAGAGGAAGAGGAAAGGGATATGTATGCATGAGTTTTTTCATGCAAAAAAAAACTTTTTTCTTTTTATCTCTTTTTCTGGAGTGATGCAGATGTTCTAAGAAATGACCATGGTGATGAATACACAACTATGTGATGATATTGTGAGCCACTGATTGTATACCAACTATGGAATTTCTGTATATTAAGAATGTTTGCATTTGTATATGGTTTTGTCAATAAAAATTTTTTTTTATAAATTAGTATTTAGAACAATTTTAAGTGGTGGTTGTCCACAGGATAATGACAAAGTAGACTCCAAGATTTTGATGCTCTCAAGGCCAGATGGTATGCAGAACACACGATGTCAGGCCCTGCCCAGATTCCCTCAGATTGTTATTAGCCATTTTTGTGCCCTACCCCCACCCCAAACTCAATGGACATAACAAATGACTGCTGGGAAAAGGAGCATGAAAGCCCAACTCCCTTGCACCAGGTGGGTCCAGACAATTCTGAGACATAACTTCTTCTCCATAGTTTTCTGCAGGATCAAGCTTAAGCCACCATCTTTGGGAACTTTGCCTAAAACTGCACCCTTGCTTGGTTTCATCCCCTTCCTTGTCTGGCTTCCCCCTACTTTCCCTAGGAGCACTTACCTGAGTACTGAAAAATTACTTACGTATGAATCCTCATATCAGGTTCTGCTTCTGAGAAACCCCACCTAAGACAGCATGCTCCCCCAGCTCATCATTACTTCAAGTTGTTTGGTGTGAGGAATCTTGGCCTCCCCGCATCCCATCTGGTATTTACTTAACTGGCACTTGCCACATTCCTTTCCTATCACAAACCTGTCTGTAACTTTTAGCCTAAATAGATAAAAAAAGATGGGACCCTAATCCTAAATATTATAAAGTCTCAGTTGGGAAGAATGTCCAGGGAATGGCATGTATGGGTTAAATAAATATTCAGATTAATTAAAACATAAAACCTTTTTAAAATGTAGTAGTGTGCTTTCCTTCCTTACCAAGGTGGATATAATACATTTAAAGAAATCTCTGGGGAGTGGAGTTGGTTTTGTTTCTGTTTGTTTCTTAAAGGTACAATCTTGTGGTACAGCAAGGAGCTACAATTCAAAGCATAAAATGGAACTCTAAGTGAAAGGAATTAGGCTGAACACATTTTAAGACATTCTTTGAAAACTGTTTTTTAGCCACATTCTTCATTCAGGCTTGTTTCTTGTAATTTTCCTAATTCAATGGTTGACAAAAGGTTGCAAAATCTTCTGGGTTCCCTTGACTTGTACTTGTTCTGACTCCTTTGAGGGAAGTTCAGCCCATGGGGCATTAACTGTGATAAACCCACTGAGACAGGTTCAGCCTTATGTCACTGCACACATCGGTTTTCAAAAATGCCCAAGAACACAACTTACCTTTATTCCCAGGGCTTCACCAGAAATGACAGCAATTGTCATGCCATCCTTACTGGGTTTTGGAATTTCTTCATTTTTCAGTTCCTGCTACTGAGGCTCCACCATCTTCTCTAACCCACAGCTTAGGCCATGGGCTGGCTCCTCAGAACATGGCATCTCAGTGTGCAGAATTCCTTGGCCTGTGGTCATCCACTGCGAATACCAGACCAACAAGGAGAATGTCACCCAGTGCCTGACACCCCTGCAGGTGGAACAATGCTGATGCCAGGTGTGAGGAGCCCTGGCCTCCCCACATTCATTCTGGGTGTTCACTTAACCAGCACTTGCCACTTCCTTTCCTACCACAAACCTGTCCATAGCCTTTCACCTAAATTGTTCTTAATTGATCAAAAAGTGGGGACCCTAAACCTAAACATTATAAAGTCTCAGTTTGAAAGAATGTGAGGACTAACAAACAGTAATAATAATGCTGATGCTTCCTCATTTAAAATCAAAGCCTCAAGTGGAACGTCACACAAATGCAAGAATTTTCTCTTTGGCACACCTGAGTCTTATATTGGGCTCTGAGATGTCTGAGATGGTGACTGCAGGCAGAGGTGTGTAATTTGCTAGCTGCCAGAATGCAACACACCAGAGATGGATTGGCTTTTAATAAAAGGGGATTTATTTTGTTAGCTCTTCAGAGGAAAGGCAGATGACTTTCAACTGAGGTTCTTTCTTACATGGGAAGGCACAGGATGATCTCTGCTGGTCTCTCCAGGCCTCTGGGTTCCAACAACTTCCCCCGGGTGATTCCTTTCTGAATCTCCAAAGGTCTGGGTTGAGCTGCAAGTGCTGAGATGAGGTATGCTGAGCTGCTTTGGCTATGTTACATTGAGCTCTCATTTAAGCACCAGCCAATTAAATCAAACATCATTCATTGCAGCAGGCACGCCTCCTAGCTGACTGCAGATGTAATCAGCAACAGATGAGGTTCACATGCCCTTGGCTCATGTCCACAGCAATAGTCTAGGCATCTTCACCTAGCCAAGTTGACATCTGAATCTAAGTACCATAGAGGGTATACTGGGGAGGACTCTTGGGAGATACATCAAGAAGAAGTGGAAAGGGAAAGACTGGGCAGGGGGAGAAGCCAACTGGCAATACTAACTCAACAGAGGCTTAGCCAAACAACCCACAACTTTGGAGCTTGGATGAACCTTCAGAACTGTCCCAAACTGAGGCAATGTAGTCAATCTTTCACACCTCCACATTGACAAATCATCGACTGTGGGCCACCCCCAGCAGGAGGCACAGCCTTGAGAGAGGCAGTGGGCTGGAGAAAGCCAAAAGCTCTCAGTCAGAGAAGCAGAGAGATGCAAGGGCACCTGAGCTGGGGAGATGGGCATGGACTAGGGAACAGTCACCCCCTGAGCTTGGGGTGGGGGGGATGGGGATGAGGGGCTATGGGGCAGCCAGGAACAGCATCTGCATCATGGCCCTCATGGGGAGAAAAGTACTTACACAAACACACAGTTATTGATGTTATGACTGTGCTTGATGTTGGGAAGATGACAGAATTCCATGAGGGCACCAGAAAGGGACCTGCACAGTTCAAGGCAACTTACCTCAGGATGCAACACTCAGTAGGAAGAGCTGACCAGGGGAAGGGGGGGTGGTGGAGGATGATTCCTCATAAAAGAAACAATATGTACAAAGACTGACAAGAATGAGCATTATTAGTTGGAGGATCTGAAGAAGGCCAGTATGCATTCTGCAGAAGTCTTTCTCTTGTTATGAGATTCCCCACTATCTTCCATTTGATATGGCTGATATCTCTCATGTGGGGACTAGAAAACTACACCTCAAGGCCCAAATCCAGCCAGTGTGTCATTAATTTTTGTAAATAAAGTTTTATGAGAACATGGCCACACCCATTCACTGCCACATTTCACATATGCTTTCATGCTACAATGGCAGGGACTATATGAGTCATCAAGCCTAAAATATTTCCTACCTGGCCATTACAGATGAAGTTTGCTAACCCACTCTCTAAGGCAACATAAAGTGGGTCCAAACACCCTCCTATGAAGCATTTCTCCCATCTGGCCATAGCTGATAGTGGTGCTCACAGACCTATGCTCCCAATTTAAGCATTTCCCTCTTAACAGTTCATCCCCCCATATTTTCAATCTACCTTTCCCCATTGTAGTTACCTTGCTTCAAACATGACAAGTTTGGCAATATCTTTCTGGATTTAGAGGAGAACACACTTCTCCTTCCCACTGCACCATTTACTAGCTCTGAGGGCATGGGCCTCTTCTTGAGCATTTTCACATCTCCATTCCCTGATTTTTAAAAATGAGTTAAAAATA
>PVIY010032834.1:0-28630 GCA_004026745.1 Myrmecophaga tridactyla
GCCACTGATTGTATACCTTGGATGAACTGTATTGTGTGAAGACATCTCAATAACAATTCTTTTTAAAAAAGAACTTCTACAGCTGAATAACAAAAGGACATATAGCCCAAGTAAAAAGTGGGCAAAGGACTTTAACTACCGTTTCTCCAAAGAGCATATACGAATGGCCAATAAGCACATGAAAAGATGCTCAACATCACTAACCATTAGGGAAATGCAAACCAAAACCTCAATGAGATATCATGTCACACCCACTAAAATGGCTACTATTAAAAAAAAAACTACACGTATTCTGAGAATGTGGAGAAATAGGAACACTTATTCATTGCCAGTGGAATGTAAAATGATACAGCCACTGTGGAAGAGTTTGGCTGTTAATGGAAAGCTAAGTAGAGAATTAGCATATAACCCAGCAATCCTTCTACTAGGTATATACGCCGAGAAATTGAAAGCAGGTACTCGAATGGATATTTGCACACTTGTGGCCATAGTGGCAATATTCATTATTGTTAAAAGATGGAAGCAACCCTAATGTCCATGAACTGATGAGCAGATAACAAAATGTGGTACTTGCATACAAGGGAATATTATTCAGCAATAAAAAGTAATGAAGTCTTGAGGCATGTGATAATATGGATGAACCTTGATGACATTAGGCTGAGTTAAATAAGCAAACACAAAAAGACAAATATTGTTTGATCTCACTGACATAAACTAATCTGTAATAAGAAAACTCATAGAGTTAGAATCTACAATATAGGTTACCAGGGGATAGACTAGGGTAGAGAATGGGAACTGATTTGTACATAATTTCTACTTAGGTTGATCATAATGGTTTGGAAATGGATGGTGGTGATGTTACCACATTATTGTGAGTATAATTAACAGCACTGAATTATAAAGGTGAATGTAGTTGAAAGGGGAAATCTTAGGTAATGTATGTTACTAGAATGAAAGTTAGAAGATAAAGCATGTAACTGCATGAAACTGTGAACCCTGATGTGGACAATGTACTGAGGTTAACAGTACAAGTAAAAGCATGTTCTTTCGTGAATTATAACAAATGTTCAACACTAATCCAAGGTGTTAATAAAATGGGAAAAATACACCTAATGTAAACTATGTATGACAAAATACAACTATTTTAATAATCTTTCAACTGTAATACAGGAAACTATCATTAAAAAAGTAGTCCAATTACGAAAGTGCTATCATTATCTGTAAGAAATATTCCACACCAATGCAAGCTGTTGATGGTGGAGTGGTGTATAGGAATGCTGTATTGTATGCATGATTGTTCTGTAAACCCAGAACTTAACTAATAAAATAAAAATTTAAAACAACTCCATGAAATACCAGCTCACATTTACTAGAATGGCTACTATTAGAAAATGAGAAAAACAACAAATCTTGGAGAGAATGTGGAGAAATAGGATCACAAGCAGAGAACCCAGCAGAAGTTGGTGTGAATGTTAATGGATGGAGCCACTAAGGAAAACAATTTGGCCATTGCTCACAAAGTTAAATACAGAATTGCCACAGGACCCAGCAATCTCACTTCTTTGTTATATACACAAAAGAATTGAAAGCAGGGACTTGAACAGACATTTGCACATGAAGTTCATAGCCACATTACTCACAATTAGCAGAAGGTGAAAGTGACACAAGTGTCTATCAACAGATGAACAGATAAAAAAAATGTGGTGTATTAGTTTGTTAAGATGCTGGAATGCAATATACCAGAAGTGGAATGGATTTTTAAAAAGGCATTTAATAAGCGACAAATTTACCATTCTAGTGGTGAGAAAATGTCCAAACTAAGGCCCCCACAAAAGGTTATCTTCATTTAAAAAAGGGTGATGCCATCTGGAACACTTCTGTCAGCTGGGAAGGCACGTGGCAGGTGTCTGCTGGTCCCTGTTCCTTATTCTATTGCTTCTAGCTTCTGATGCCAGTTCTTTCCTCTCTAAATATCTAAGAGCATTCACTTAGCTCCTGTAGGACACAACTCTGGGCTCTGGCTTGCTTAACATCTCATGGGAAGGCCCATGGCAACTTCTGCTGGGTTCTGCCCTTGTCTCTGTCAGCTCTGAAGCAACTGTTCTCCAAGCATCTGCATCTGTGTCAGCTGAAGCAGCTTGAAAAAGTTCCCCCTTTTATTTTATTTTATTTTTTTTTTTACATGGGCAGGCACTGGGAATCGAACCCAGGTCCTCTGGCATGGCAGGCAATCATTCTTGTCTCCTGAGCCACAAAAAGTTTCCCCTTTTAAAGGACTCCAGTAAACTAATCAAGACCCACCTCGAATGGGCAGATTCACATCTACCTATAATTAAAAGGTCACATCCACAATTGGGCATGTCACATCTCCACAGAGAAAATCTAATAAAAAGTTTCCACCCTACAATATTGAATCAGGATGAAAAGAAATGGCTGTTCCCACAAGATTGGATCAGATCAGGATTAAAACATAGCTTTCCTAGAGTACATAATAAATTCAGACCAGTACATTCCACCCTCTGGACCCCCCAAAAGCCATGTTTTTTTTCCATATGCAAAATGTATCAGCTCCATCACAATATCACAAAAGCTTTCAACCATTTCAGAACAATACAAATACTATACAAAGTAAAAAGAGTAAAAACCTCATCAAAGTCAATTAATTACAGGCATGGTCTTTTCTAAGGTAAAAAAAAATTGTCCTCTGCTGCGAGCTGGGCCCTGCTGCCATGCGGGAGCCATAGCGGCCTCTGAGGTGGCGGCGGCGGACCCCGGGCTCTGTGCTCGGGCGCCCCAGCCGTCCCTGCGGCTGCGAGGGCAGCCGCCGCTGCCTCGGGCCCGTGGGGTCCCCCGGAGCGGCTGAGAGGCAGCAGGTCGCGGCCCGCAGTGCCAAGGCAGCAGCCCGCAACCCCAGCGCTGCCTGCCTGGAAGATGATCCAGCTGTTGGTGAGCGAGCTGCCCCGGACCGTGGCCACCAATAACCTGTGCACTGTGTGCGGCTGCGGCAAGATCCTGCCCAACCACCCCGCGCTCAACATGCACCTGGTCAAGAGCCACCGCCTGCAGGACGGCGTAGTAAATCCAACTATAAGGAAAGATTTGAAAACTGTACTGAAATTCTACTGTTGTCCAATTGAAGGATGCCCTAGAGGACCCAACAGACCATTTTCTCCATTCTGTCTTGTTAAACAGCATTTTATGAAAATGCATGCTGAAAAGAAGCATAAATGTATTAAGTGCAGCAATTCTTATGGTACTGAATGGCATTTAAAAAGACATGCAGAGGATTGTGGCAAGACCTTCCAGTGCACATGTGGCTGTCCTTATGCCAGCAGAACTGCCTTGCAGTCACACATCTACCGAACTGGCCATGAGATCCCTGCTGAGCACAGGGATCCACCTAGTAAGAAAAGGAAAATGGAGAACGCCATGAACAACCAGAAGTTGTCAAAAAAAAGACCATTGAATCATTGCTCAATAAATCATCCTCTACAGCAGACACACAAGAACTAGAAACTTCAGAAATAAAGCTGGTGGCTTCCTTTGAAGACTCCTGCAGCTCTAATGCCAGAAAACAGACTCTTACAATACCTCCAAGATATCCTCACAAGTTGCTTTTACCAAAGCCCAAAGTGGCTTTGGTTAAACTACCTGTTAGGCAGTTTTCTCCCATGCCTGTCTTTGTGCCTACTACAGCCCAGCCTGTGGCAGTGGGTGTGAATCAGCAGGGCTCTGCCATGGGCATCATTCATTCGCTTCCCTTGTCCATAGGAACCCTGATCCTCAGCCAAGATTCAGAGGCTTGCTCTCTTAGGGAGAGCCTGCCTGTCTCAAAAATTGTGAATCCCATTAGCGTGGAGCCAATTAGCACAGGTATTCAAGTGAACTTGGGTAAAAGTCCACCTACTACTTTACAACAACTAGGGAAAACATGTCAGAAGAACAGCATTTCTTCCATCAATGTGCAGACAGATCTGTCTTATGCCTCATCAAGCTTCATGCCTTCTGCACAGTGGGCTTCCCCAGACTCCTCTATATCGCCTTGTTCTCAAACTGATTTGATGTTTGGTTCTCAAGTTCCACTTCCCATTAGTGTTCATACTCAAACACTGTTACCCAGTTCCAGAGCAACTTCATCCATATCCACTCAGATGGATGCTTTTTTAGATGCTGGTTTCCAGTCAGGTGGGATCTCCAGAGAAACTCATACTAGTGGAGTGCAAAGTTCCACTGATGACCCGGTACACATGGACCAAGCAGTAACGTGTGGAGACATTTTTGAGACTGTCCATTCTTCATTCAGGGTTTCTACAGACAATATTATAAGCAACAGTTTAGTAGCAGAGACCATAACTCATGATTTGTTACCTCAGAATGACCCTAAGACTTTAAATCAAGATATTGAGAAATCTGCACGAATCATAAACTTCAGTGAGTAGAACAGTATACTTACTTCACAAAACATGACAGTTCATCAGACCCAAACCATAGATTTATTAAGCGATTTAGAAAACATCTTGTCAAGTAACCTGTCAGGTCAGACATTGGATAATCAAAGTCTTTTGTCTGACATGAACACTGGACCTGACACCCAGCTCCCATCTGGCCCAACCCAGAATCCTGGGATAGATTTTGATATTGAAGAGTTCTTTTCAGACTCAAATATCCAAACTCAAACAGAAAAGAGTGAACTTAGCAGTATGAACACTGAAGCAGTCTTGGAATCCCTGGACATAGAGACCCAAACCGACTTTTTACTTGCAGACACCTCTGCTCAGTCCTACAGTTGCAGGGGAAATGCTAACTTCTTGGGCCTTGAAATGTTTGATACACAGACACGGACAGACTTAAACTTCTTTTAGATAGTAGCCCTCATCTGCCTCTGGGCAGTCTTCTGAAACACTCCAGCTTTTCCATGAGCACTGATTCATCTGACACAGACACCTAAACAGAAGTGATTTCCATTAAAAACCTCCCTGCTCTAGAAAGCAAAATTCAGCTGAACAGTACAGAAACACAGACCATGAATTCTGGTTTTGAAACCCTGGAGAGTTTGTTTTTTACCAGCAATGAAACTCAGACAGCCATGGATGACTTCCTTCTGGTTGATTTGGCCTGGAACACGATGGAATCTCAGTTCAGTTCTGTGGAAACTCAGACATGCGCAGAACTATACATAGTCTCCAACTTCTAAAAGTGAAGTCCACATGCAGGATGGCATTTAGTTTTCTTCTGGATTTAGAAAATGGAGATTGGGGACAACAGTATTAACTATTGAATGTAGTTGTCTAGATTCTTTGCAGTTCTTTTGCCTTTTGTACTTGTAAACATGAAATTTGTGTATAAATGTGCATGTACTATAAAGTGTATGATATTGATCTAAAAATGATTTTTGTGTTGCCTACCATTGCCCCTTCAAAGCTAGTCTTTCCTTCTAAAAAGTAAATGTATTTCACACCTTTAAAAACAATATTAGCCATTTAGCTAAAGCCAAGCTTTGCAGTACAAGCTAACTTTTCAAAAAAAATTACAAACTTTTCAAATCTTTAAATGTTTTATGTTGGAGTGTAACATACTTAAATTAAATTGCACCTACAATATATTTTTAACAGTGCTTGTTAGAAATTCCTGTTTCCTGATAGTAACCTATAAAGTGGATTTAAACCACAACACTTAATTGGTTTGAGTCTCGTGCCGCCTACAGCTTCATCTGCTTTGCCATCTTACTCTTCTGACTTGAAGACACAAAGGAAAACTATAGTTGTCTCTAATTTTTGAAAAAGTTTTCATGTAGTCAACTTCTGTACATGAGCTGTTATCGATACCAATGTTAAGTGTACAGTACTTTATTCACAAGAGGCTCATGGCTGTAAAATTTTGTGTAAAGGAATAATTGCGAGGAATTGTGTGTAAACAGTGATCCTCCCAGTTGAATTAGCAATAAGTCATTTACAGCATGGAAACACTGGGGTGCCCTATGCCCACCCTGCTGTCTAAGTAGTAGTAGTTTGGAGTGTTCCCCAGAGGTGCTTCCCAAAGTGCACCCACAAGCTGAATCTGAGTTTTATTATGCTGTATGTTTACAAAAAGGGGGAGGGAGAGAAAAGGACACTTTCACCTTAATTTCAATGTCTAACACTTCTACTAAGCTTACTAGGGCAAGAATGAAGTAACCCACCTTCCTTCAGCCACCACTCATCTCTTTTCCTTGAATGATTTCTGAAAGACATCTGTCTAGCAAGGGAATTACTTGTGCCTTGAGGGTAGCAATTACAGAATAGAACCACCTAAAATACAGTAGCCTGCATTTTTGTTTTTCTTTTTTTTAAGAAAGTTATACCAAACAGTCTACTTCAAAGAGAATAAAGAAGGCAAAGACTGTTATTTCAGTCAACAAGAACTTTTTTTTGTTTTGAGATAGGAACATGGTCAAGTATGTTTTCAGTATTTAGGAGATCATGCTTAACTGTTGGCCAACATTCAGAAAAGTAAGAATCAGTGCAGTTTGTAAGTGTTCTAAGTTTACAAAGAAATGCTTGGTCCCTTCTTTTATACACACTTGTGCTACTGAAGGCTAAATCCTCAAAAGAAAACCTTGCAAGGGGACTAATAATTCCTTAAAGTAAAATGATGGCATTACTACTAATTCATACTCCTTACATCAGATACAGAGGACATGTTGGCAGTGAGTAAATAACACACATCCTGGGCAGATGAACTCAACTTACTAGAAGAAAGAGTTTGCTTTGATCACAGTTGCCTATGAATGTGGGTTTCAAAACAAAGCCTTAACTTAGAATTTCACTATGATTTAGAATCATCACTGCCTTAATGTTTAAACATCTACTGAGATTTCCCAATAAAGGAGGAATGCATGTTTGTTTATGGCTTTTTGTAAATATAAATGCTTTGATCTATGGCTTAAACAACAAAAAAACACTGTTTTTGTGGCAGTATTTGTTAATCTAGCCAAATGAATTATTTGCAAGAAAATGGAGCACGTAATAGAGTTCTTCATGTACAAGAACTGTTCCCCCCAAAACCTTAGTTACCTGAATTGTTCTAAGAGTATTTCTAAAAACGAAATTCAGTGGTTAAAAAGAATTCTATCATTAAAAAAAATTATCCTCTGGCTGTGGACATGAAAAACTAAAAATAAGTTATCTGCTGACAATATACAAAGGAGGGACAATCATAATATAAATGTTTCCATTGTCATGAGGAGAAATCAAAAGGTAAACAGGGGTCATTGGAACCAAACAGTTCTGAAAACCTATGGGCCAAATTCCTTTATATTTCAAAATCTGAGAGTCATTTATACCTGGGGCTTCAGAAAACAGCAGTCCCACCCCTTCAAAGGGCCTATATAGTAGCCTTGCTTTCTCTCCAAATGCTGGGGTGAATTGAAACACTGCAGTTTAATGGGAGTCCACCTTTTTCTTGGCTCCACCCATTTTAAGTTTCGGGGCAGGACCGGGATCTCTGCCCTCTCTGGGGCACACACTCAACCCCTCCAGAACAATGGTGCGGCAACCAGGCATCTTCCAATCCCCAGTTTATGCACTCCACCTTCTCTGATGCTTGAGGTGGTACAACTCTTCCTGAGCAACAAAGCAGAAGGCCCACCCTCTGCACCTGGGGCAAAGTCACCCTCTTCTCCACATGCATGGGTGGGTCCACTCTCCTGGCCCGAGATTTCCTAGCTCCAGATCTTAGTTTCCATTGTTCTCCTTCTGAAGCCATTTGTCCTTCAATTTGTCCCTTTTCTGTCCCTTTTAGTCCAGACTTGCAGTGGGCCTATTCAGAGAGATCTCATAAAATATCTGTTGATTTTCCATGTGGTACTCAGGATCAAAGCCATCAGACAATAGGACTTTCCATAAAATTTTTCTGGATAATGCCATCTCTAATCCTCGCTTATCCTGTAATGGCTGGCTGCTTCCATTTTTGGTTAAATTCTCACATTAAGCCCTATTCACTGGAGCCTCACATTCTGGAAGCCCAGAATTTTCCAAACCATCAATTTCTATTTTCTTTGTTCCTGTATTACTTAAGGTTCTCTAGAGAAAAAGAATCAACAGAGAACACTCACAAATATAAAATTTATAAAAGTGTCTCAGGTGACCACGGGAAGCAGAGTCTAAAATCCACAGGGCAGGCTGTGAAGCCGATGATTCCGATGGAGGGTCTGGACAAACTCCACAGGAGAGGCTCACCAGACAAAGCAGGAAGAGAGCCTGTCTCTTCTGAATCCTCCATAAAAGGCTTCCAGTGAGTAGATTAAACATCACTCATTAAAGAAGACACTCCCTTTGGCTGATTACAAATGGGATTAGCTGTGGATGCAGCTGACGTGATCATGATTTAATTCTATGAAATGTTCTCCTTGCAACAGACAGGCCAGTACTTACCCAACCAGACAAACAGGTACCATCACTTAGCCAAGTTGATGCATGAACCTGATCATAACAGTCCACCCCTTGTCAACTTGGCAGCTATACTCATCACCTTAAACCATACCTCATTACTAAATAAAAAAACAATAAAACACACATTTTTTTCTTTCACCTAACAATACTCAACTGTTCCACATATAACTGGAAACACATTAAATCTCTCCAGAATAGGGTGCAAGTCCTTGGGTAATATTCATTCTTAAACTTGATATCTTACAACTTAAATAGAATAACATGGACAAAACAGCATTACAGTCCCCATTTCTGTAACTGACCATATTGTTGTACTTCATATTTATCACTACATCATTCCACTACCCATTCCATGTTCTGGTTACCCTCAGCAACCACTTCAGCTGGCCGTGGTTCTTTGCCTAGTGGGGTGACCCAAACCCTCATTTCTGAACTTTCAGACCCATTGGTAGTCCACCCTGGATTGGGTTGTTGCAGTTCTCTATTGATTTTAAGCACAGGGCATGGTAGTACTAAAAGATGTCCTAAGGCATCTCCTATATTCCAAAAAAACTCTTCTTTACCTCCATTGTGTAGTTGCAGTCCTATTTCCCCCTGATACTCAGGGTCAATCACTCCAGACAATAATGTAATCCTCTTCTTGGCTTGTTGATCCAGGGGCATGAGTAGCCCAAAGGGACCAGGTGGCAGTCTCAGATTCCAGTTCAATGGAGTCATTGTTGTTTCTCCTGGTGGAAGCACTCCCCCTTTTGGAACTAAAATCTGCAGACCAGCAGAGCGCAGGATCGCGGGGACAGGAAGCAAAAATTTTCCTAGTGGAACACTAGGGGTAACAGTGAGTGGTACCACTCTCATTTCCACCCCTTGGTTCTTGGACCCATGGATCCTGGCTATGGGAGAAACAGCACCATACAGAGAACGCTGATTCAGAACATATACAGCTTCCTGGAGAAAATCACCCCAGCCTTTGAGGGTATTGCCACCTAGTTGGCACCATAATTGAGTTTTCAAAAGGCCATTCCACCATTCTATCAATCCAGCTGCTTCTGGACAATGGGGAATATGGTAAGACCAAAGAATTCCTTGAGCATGTGCCCATTCCTATACTTCATTTGCTGTGAAGTACATTCCTTGATCAGAAACAATGTTATGTGGAATACCATGACGATGGATAAGGCATTCTGTAAGGCCATGCATGGCAGTTTGGGCAGAAGCACTGCATGAAGGGAAATCAAACCCATATCCAGAGTATGTGTCTATTCCAGTTAGAAAAAATCGATGCCCCTTCCATGAAGGAAGTGGTCCAATGTAATCAACCTGCCACCATGTAGCTGGCTGCTCACCTCGGGGAATGGTGCCATATCGGGGGCTGAGTGTGGGTGTCTGCTGCCTGCAGATTGGGCACTCAGCAGTGGCTATAGCCAAGTCAGCCTTGGTGAGTGGAAGTCTATGTTGCTGAGCCCATGCATAACCTCCATCCCTACCACCATGACCAGTTTGTTCATGAGCCCACTGGGCAATGAAAGGAGTTGCTGGGGAAAAGAGGCTGATGGGTATCCACAGAATGGGGTCTTATCCACTTGATTATGAAAACCTTCCTCTGCTGAAGTCACCCTCTCATGCTCATTCATGTGGGAAACAAATATGTTCATGCTTTTCACACTCAGAAACATATATCCACATACTTCTTCCCCAGACCTCTTTGTCACCAATTTTCCAATTGTATTCTTTCCAAGTCTTGGACCATCCAGCCAAACCATTAGCAACAGCCCATGAGTCAGTATACAAACACACCTCTGGCCAGTTCTCCTTCCAAGCCTAAAATGAACAATCAGGTGCACTGCTTGAAGTTCTCCCCACTGGGAGGATTTTCCTTCACCATTGTCCTTCAAGGACACCCCATAAAAGGGTTGTAGTGCTGCAACTGTCCACTTATGGGTGGTACCTGCATATCATGCTGAACCATCTGTAACCAGACTCAAGAATTCTCTTCCTCAATCAATTTACTGTAAGGAAGTCCCCAAGAGGCCATAGGTCTGGTCTGGGAAAGAGAAGGTAATATGGCAGGAGTGGAGACCATGGGCATTTGGGCCACGTCCTCATGTAACTTACTTGTGCCTTCAGGGTCTGCTCTGCCCCTATCTCGTATATACCTTTTCCATTTTACAATTGAGTGATGCTGCGAACGCCCAACTTTATGGCTTGGTGGGTCAGACAACACCCAGCTCATAATAGGCAACACAGGTCTCATGGTAACTTGGTGGTCCATGGTTAAGCATTCAATCTCTACAAAGGCCCAGTAGCAGGCCAAAAGCTGTTTCTCAAAGGGAGTGTAGTTATTTGCAGCAGATGGTAAGGCTTTGCTCCAAAATCCTAAGGGTCTGCATTGTGATTCTCCTACAGGGGCCTGCCAAAGGCTCCAAACAGCATCTCTATTTGCCACTGACACTTACAGTACCATTGGATCTTCTGGATCATATGGCCCAAGCGGCAAAGCAGCTTGTACAGCAGCCTGGACCTGTCTCAGAGCCTCCTCTTGTTCAGGTCCCCACTCAAAATTAGTAGCTTTCCTGGTCACTAGATAAATGGGTGGGAGTAGCACACCCAAATGAGGAATATTTTGTTGTCAAAATCCAAAGAGACCAACTAGGCATTGTGCCTCTTTTTTGGTCGTAGGAGGGGCCAGATGCAGCAACTTATCCTTCACCTTAGAAGGGATATCTCGACATGCCCCACACCATTGGACACCTAGAAATTTCACTGAGGTGGAAGGCCCCTGTATTTTTGTTGGATTCAACTCCCATCCTCTGACATGCAAATACCTTACCAGTAACTCTAGAGTAGCTGCTACTTCTTGCTCATTAGGTCCAATCAACATGATATCATCAATATAATGGGCCAGTGTGATGTCTTGTGGGAGGGAGAAACAATCAAGGTCCCTGTGGCAAGATTTTGAGTTAGGGCTGGAGAGCTGATATACCCCTGAGGTAGGACAGTGAGAGTATATTGCTGACCTTGCCAGCTGAAAGCAAATTGTTTCTGGTGGTCCTTACTAACAGCTATTGAGAGAAAAGCATTTGGCAGATCAATAGCTGCTCAAGCAATGATACCACATCTGGAACAGCAGCTGCAATTGGAGTTACCACCTGGTTGAGCTTATGATAATCCACTGTCATCCTCCAAGACCCATCTGTTTTCTGCACAGGTCAAACAGGAGAGTTGGATGGGGATGTGGTGGGAATCACTACCCCTGCATCCTTCAAATCCTTAAGATTGGTAGTAATCTCTGCAATCCGTCCAGGAATCCGGTATTGCTGCTGCTTACTATTTTTAGGTAGGGGCAGTTCTAGTGGCTTCTACTTGGCCTTTCCCATCATAATAGCCCTTACTGCATGACTTAGAGAGCCAATGTGGGGATTCTGCCAGTTGCTCAGTATGTCTATTCCAATTATACATTCTGGAACTGGGGAAATAACTACAGAATGGGTCCAGTGGGACCCTGGACCCACTGTGAGATGGGCCTGAGCTAAAACTCCATTGATCACCCGGCCTCCATAAGCCCCCACTCTGACTGGTGGACCAGAGTGATGTTTTGGGTCCCCTGGAATTAATGTCACTTCTGAACCAGTGTCTAATAATCCCCCAAATATCTGATCATTTCCTTTTCCCCAATGCACAGTTACCCTGGTAAAAGGCCGTCGGTATCCTTGGGGAAGGCTTGGAGGAAGATTACCAGTATAAATCTGTCGCAGTCTAACAGGGTTCTCCCCCAAAGGAACCTGGCCTCCTCTTCATTCAAGGGGCTCTAGGTCTGTAAGCTGTCTCAAGTCTGGAAATTGATTAAGGGGCTGTGACTCTGTGTTTTTGTAATTCAAGTTAGACTTCTGTTCACTTGACCTAGAGCTCTTTTGTTTATACAGCTCCAACAAGAATTTAGTAGACTGCCCTTCCATTGTATTTCTAGGTACCCCATGATTTACTAGCCAATGCCACAAATCTCTGCAAGTCATAGAATTTTGATTCTTGCTTTGAGTTTGCTGTCTATCATAATAGTTGCATCCACCCTCTCTTTGGCGATTAAGTGCTGCCACCTGGCTACTGCCAACTGGGGATCCTGTCATCCCCATTGTGGTAAGGATTCCAGCTCAGTGACAGCAGTTCCTACAGTGATACCTGACCTACAGAGAAGTGCAACTACAGAGCTCTTCAGGGATGATGGTGCTAGTCTCACAAATTTATTTCTCATAGAAGGTGCATCCTCAGGATATTTCTGGGGTGTAAGAGCAGGCTTTGCATGATAAATCCACTCTAACATTCCAATGTCTCGAAGCCTCTGGATCCCCTCATCTACATCATACCAGGGCAGTTCTGGCATTTCAACCTCAGGTAATGCCAGCCACCTTTTGATCCATATTTCAACCAACCATCCAGACAAACTGTTAATACCTTTCCTAACCCCTCAAACTATAACAGTGAATGCAGAATCTCTGCTTAATGGGCCCATATTAATAAATTCAGCCTGATCCAGCCTTATATTCTTCCCACCATTATCTCACACCCTTAAAATCCATTGCCACCCATATTCCCCTGATTTCTGTCTATATAAATTGGAAAACTCACACAGTTCTTTTGAAGTATAACGTACCTCCTCATGTGTAATACTTTGTACCTCACCTTTAGGGACCTGTTGGGACTTCAGTCTAGTTATAAGTCTGGAAGAAATGAGGGGTGGTGGGGGCGGGTCATGAAAAGAATTAGAAGTATCTTCCAAGCCATTTGCTTGAGGGCATTCATTTGCAGTTTCATCTGGTGAAACATGATTAATAACTCTAGGGCTGATCCCTTCAGGAGGAGGTTGGGTGGCCAACTCCTCAAGGCAGGTGGGGTGGCTATGTCCTCAGTGCAGACTATTACAAGGTTTTCTAGAGAAGACTCAGCATGAGCTAGGGTTGCAACCTCACTCCCAACATCATTATCAATCCATATGTTGCCATCCCATTTTTCAGGGTCTCACTCCTTTCCAATCAATGCTCTCACTTTAATGTTAGACACCATGCAAGACTGAGATTTCAGTTTACGTTGTAAAGTTGCTACTCTAACAAGAAAATTCTGAGTCTGATTTTCAGAGATCTCAGGTCTACAGTTACAGGAAATAAGATTTTCCTTCAGGATACTCATAGAAACTTCTACATCTATCAGATAGCGCTTAAGTTTTTCATTTGAAGCCTTAAGCCCATCCCTTTCACTCCTTAATGTATCCAGTGTATCTACCAAAAACCAGCGAACATCTCCATACCTCTTATTTCCACAAAACTCTGTAAAGGTGTCAAAAACATTATCCCCCAGAGCCTGGCTTCGTACAAGGGAAGCATTAGGAAAATTAAATGGTGATATTTTGACTATCTCTTTTGCCAACTCACTCCATGGATTGGGAGTGTCATTCTGATTTTGGGAATCAGAGTCTTTAGTGCCTTTGAGTCCAGTCAGAGCAGAAAACCACTCATAAAAACCCATTTTTAAATTTCTGTTTCTTAAGAACCACTCCTGTTAACAAGTTGTATTAGTTAGGGTTCTCTAGAGAAACAGAATCAATGAGAAACACTCAGAAATATAAAATTTATAAAAATGACTCATGTAACCGTGGAAATAGAGAGTCCAAAATCTGCAGGGGAGGGCAGGCTGTGATGCTGACAATTCCAATGGAGGGTGTGGACGAACTCCACAGGAGAGGCTCACCAGTCAAAGCAGGAAGAGAGCCTGTCTCTTCTGAATCCTCCTTAAAAAGCTTCCAGTGATTAGATTAAGCATCACCCATTGCAGAAGACACTCCCCTTGGCTGATTACAAATAGAATCAGCTGTGGATGCAGCTGACGTGATCATGATTTAATTCTATGAAATGTCCTCATCGCAACAGACAGGCCAGCACTTGCCCAACCAGACAAACAGGTACCACTTCTTGGCCAAGTTGACACATGAACCTGATCATGACAGTACCCAAGAGTCAGTTCTCAACTTATCTCATTCCTCTTGCATTATTATAAGCTGCAAAGAGCAACCAGGCTGTGTTTTCCATATTTAGTTTGAAAATATCTTCTACTAAATATCCAAGTTTGTCACTCTTAAATTCTGCCTTCCTTCCAGTTCCAGCACTACTTTTGCTAACTTTTCTGCCACCTGAAAACAAGCATCACCTTTCTTCCAGTTTGTAATGACAGATTCATTCTTTCTGTCTCATCGGAGGTATCTTTAGAGTCTATATTTCTACCAACAGTCTCTTTAAAGCAATTCAGGCCTTCTCTATAAATATTCCTCACAACTCTTCCAGTATCTTCCCCTTACCCATTTAAAAAGCCATATCAAAATATTTGGTATTTCCAAACAACAGCATCCCACTACTCTGGTTCCAAAATCTGTATTAGTTTGTTAAGAGGCTGGAATGTAAGATATGAGAAACAGAAGAAATTTTAAAAAGGGCATTTAATAAATTACAAGTTTACAATTCTAGTGCCAAGAAAATGTCCAAACTAAGGCACCAACGAGAGGTTATCTTCACTCAAGAAAGGCTGACAGCATCCAGAACATTTTTGTCAGCTGGAAGGCATGTGGCTGGCATCTGTGGTCCTTATTCCTAGTTCTGTTGCTTCTAGCTTCTGATGCCAATGCTTCCTCTCTAAGCATCTGTGGGCATTCAGTTAGCTCCTGTGGGATATAATTCTGGGTTTTGGCTTCCTTAACATCTCATGGGAAGGGACATGGCAACTTCTGCTGGGCCTCTGCCCATGTTTCTGCCAGCTCTGAAGCAACTGTTCAAACATCTGCATCTATGTCAGCTCTGAGGTTTAGGTTTCTTCAAAGTGTTTCCCCTTTTAAAGGACTCCTGTAAACTAATCAAGAGCCACCTTGAAGTGGCAGAGCCACATCTCCATCTAATCAAAAGGTCACACCCACAATTGGGTACATCACATCTCCATGGAGAAAACCTAAAGTTTCCACCCTACAATATTGAATCAGGATTAAAAGAAACAGCTACTCCCACAAGATTGGATCAGGATTAAAAACATGGCTTTTCTGGGACACATAACAGATTCAAACTGGCACATGTGTTATACATGGAGAATGTAATATTACTCAGCTGTAAAAAAGCAATGCATTTCTGATAAATGCAATAAACATAGATGAACTTTGAAGACATCATGTTGAGTGAAATAAGCCAGACACAAGACAGTGTATGATTTCACTTATATGAAATAAATGGAATATATAAATTCATAGAGAAGGAAAGTAGATTACAGTTTACGGGGAGAGGGAGGGGGGAATGGAGAGTTAATGCTTAATGCATAGAGTTTACATTTGGAGTGATGGAAAAGTTTTAGTAATGGATGATGGTTATGGTAGCACAACACTGTGAATCCAATTAATGTCACTGAATTGTATGCTTGAAAGTGGTTAAAATGGGAAATTATGTTGTATATATATAATCAAAATTTAAAAAGCATAATCCAATTATGAGGAAACATCACACAAAACCAAATTGAGTGACAAAATAACTGGCCTGTACTCTTCAAGAAAAAATGCCAAGGTCATGAAAGAAAAGTAAAGACTGAGAACTGATCCAGATTGAAAGAGACTAAAGAGACATTAAAATTAAATGAAACATGTTATTCTAGATTGGATCCTGCATCACAAGGATTTTTTAAATTGCTATAAATGACATTATTGGGGCAATTAAAGGAATCTGAGCAACATGTATTATTACTGGGTCTACAGATTAGGTAGTAGTGTAGTATCAGTGTTAACCTCCTGATTTTGATTATTGTACCAGGGATATGGAAGAGTGTTTTTGTGGAAATTCACATTGAAGAATTTGGGAGCAATGGCACATTCGCCTGCAATTTACTCCCAACTGGCTCAGAAAAAAATGTGTGCGTGTGTGTATGTATGTGTGTGTTTTGTGTATAAGTAGTGCCATCAGAGAAAAATAAAGTAAATGTTAACAAATGGGGAACTTGGGTGAAGGGTATATGGAAGATCTTTGTACAATTCTTGCATCCTTTTTCTAAATCTGAAATTATTTCAAAATAAAAAGTAAAAAATAATTTTAGTCGTTCAAATTTTTTTTAAATCAAATTATCCAAATTAGCCCTAAGTTTCAGTAATATCCAGAGGGAGTGGGAATTTGAAGAAAGTAGCACTCTTATGATATGGATGGTGACATGTAAAGTGGTAGATTCCTCCATTTGTAGGAATCTATCCTACAGAATATTAATACATAATAAATATTTTTAATAAAACTAAAATTAAAAATTTATTTTTAAAAATTAAAAATAAATATTTATAGAAGTTCACCAGTATACATAAACAAGGATTCACACTAAAGCATTATTTGGAATATTAATAAATGGAGACAATTCCATTAATAGAGAAATTACTAAATACTGTATTACAACTGAAAAGAATGAACTAGATTTATCTGTATGAAATGACATGGGAGAATGATTGGTTATGTTGTTCAGTGAAATACAAGTTTGTTGAATGGAAAAAAATCAAGTAACACAGAAGTATATATAGTATGATTCCATTAAAAAAAACTTATATCTGTATCATTTTGGAAATTAAAAAGGATATGAACAGCGCCTTCCATGCAGGAGACCCAGGTTCGATTCCAGGACCATGAACCCCGCCCCCCCCAAAACAAAACAAACAAACAAACAAAAAAAGGACAAGAAAAGGAAAAATACTTTATAGGTACAAAGTTCTATATTTAGTTAAATTATTAATTCAATTTCATCAATTATACAGTTCAAATTTTCTATGATTTTATATTTTGGTCTACTTGATCTATCATAACCTGGCAACAGTTTTTGTTAACTTACCTCCTTATAACTCTTTCAGTCTGCTTTGCCTTGTATTTCTAATATATTTTGTTCCATATTCTTTGAAACTACATTCCAGACCAGACTTTCTCATTAGTTTGTGCCTTCTAAAGTTCTATCTTGCCCCTCTTTTTTCCATGTAATACTTTTTGCTCTGAATTCTACTTTGACATCCATATGCTTTTTTTGTTCATGTTTGCCAGACTTCAGTTTTCCCTACTGTTTGTTTTTAATCTTTCTGTATCTATTTGCTATAGCAGAGCTCTTATTGGTAGTATATGCTGAAGTTCCTTTTCTCTTTTTTAAAAAATCAATTTGTGCTTTTGCCTTTAGGGGAGATGAAATATTTATCTATATTTATAAACTATATTTAGCATTACAGCTGATGTGCTTGATTGTATTTCTACTATCCAATTTTATGCCTTCTTGCTTTTTCCAGAGAAGATGAAAGCTGAAATTAAGTCAGTGGCAGTGAGAATGAAAAGAAGGACCCTTCTGGAAAGGTAATGATGTTAATGATAATAATGATGAAGATGAGGAGGAGGAGGAGGAGGAGGAGGAGCAGGAGGAAGATGGAAGCAGTGTGAGGGGGATGGAAGACTCAGAGATGGTTCTCCAATAACAAACTTAGTTAGCTTGGTGTATGGAAGGAGTAAGAGCCTCCTTTTATTTGTTTTTACAGTGGTGGAGATGATAAGTGTAGTTTAAGATATGTTTTTTGAAGCCCTTATGAGACATATAAATAAAGATATGACACAAAAGTTGGACATACAAATCTGGAGTTCACTGAAAAGTTTTCACTTACAGATCCATAATTCTATGGGAGAACCTGAATTTTGCCTATTGTTTTAAAGAATTAATTAGATTGATGGTCCCCGTTCACTTTAAGTCTTTATCTATAACAATTATTAAGGGTGTACCAAATACTCTATACTTGACGTAAACAAGCAAGGGAAATTACCTTTGCCATTCCAACTGAACTGGCATTCAGTTCTGAGATCCCTTGGTTGGTCTTGTCTCCACGTTCCCAGATCCCAAAGTCCTTGCATAAAATAACCAAAATATACCATCATTAGCAAGTCATAATTACTACTAAATCCCGACTAGATGCACAAGTCTTGAATGAAAGACACAAATAGTAGCTAATTTGCAATACATATGTGTACCCACAATGCTTATTAAAGAGATGACAATTAGTTGGGTGACCCCAGCATCTATTTCCCCCAGTAGCTTTAAGTTTTACTGGGGCCTCCAAGAAGTTAGAAGATGTCTCAAAATTTATCAAGAGGGCTGAGAACTGTCACTCAAAGAGGAAATGCTAGCTTGTGCCTGAAAATCTAGAGCAGTTCTTCTCAAACATTTTCATCAAAGCAGGAATTCAAGGGGTCTAGGGGATGGAGCCTAAATAGCAGCCCAGTATTTTATCTTTAAAATTCATTCCAATTTTACTTTCTATCGACATTGACAGTGTACCATGTCCTAACCTATGCACTTTACATTATTACTGTCCTTAATGTTTACATTTTAAAGATAACAAAACAGGTGCAAAGAGAGGTTAAGTGACTCATCCAAGGTCACACTGCTAATAACTGCCAGAGTCAGGATTGTAGTCTCACTCTCAACCATAATGCTATACAATCCCATACTAAACAAAGATACGATTTTAAATTACTTCTGAAATTTTTTAAATTTTGAAATAAATTTATTTTTATTTTGAAATAATTTTAAATTTTCAGAAAAGTTCCAAAAATAGTTCAGCAAATGCCCATATAACCTTGATCCAGCTTCCTCTAATGTTAACATCTACATAATTATAGTACAATTGTCAAAGCTAAGATATTAATACTGGTACAATACTATTAAATAAACTACAAGCTTCACTCAGATTTCATTAGTTTTTCTCCTAATGCCCGCTCTTCTTCAGGATCCAATCCAGAATACATTTTAATTGTCATAGCTCCTTAGTCTCTTCCCAATCAGTGACAGCTCCTCACTGCTTTCTTGTCTTCCATGATCTTCACAATTGTTGAAGATTAGTGGTCATGTATTTCCCTCAGTTTGGGTATGCCTGATGTTTTGTCATGATTAGACTGACACTATGCATTTCTGGCAAAAATACCACAGACATTATGCTGTGGTCTTCTCAAGGCATCATATTGGGGGTATGGGATATTGGTATGCCTGGTGATAACCTTCATCACATGGTTAAGGTAAGGTGGCATCTGTGGAGTTTTTCCACTGTAACATTACTATTTTTCACTTTGTGATTAATACATATCTTTGAAGAGACACTATAACTGCGAATGTCCTGGTTCTTCTCAAACTTCCAGTCCTCGAATTTAGCATCCATAGGTAAATTCTGCCTGCAAACAGCTATTAAAGGTTGTTTTTAAAACTGGTTTTATTGAGATATATTCACATACCATATAGTTTATCTAAATTATACAATCAGTGTCTCACAGTATTATCACATCATTGTGTAATCATCATCATACTCAATTTTAGACCATTTTCATTGCTCCAAAAAGAAAAATAACAAAAAATACACACAAAAAGAAAAAAGAGGGTGGGCCATGGTGGCTCAACAGGTGGACTTCCCACCTACTGTGCCCGAGACCTGGTTTGATTTCCGGTGCCTGCACATGCAAAAAAAAATCCCAAATACCTCTTACCCCTTATTCCCCTCTATTACTGACCCCTTATTCCCCTCTATTACTGACCCCTGATATTAATGTGGTATACCTGCTATTGTTGGTGGAAGAATATTAAGGTATTACAGTTAACTATAGTCTGTACTTGCAATAATTAATTTTCCCCATATACCACTCTATTATTAACGCTTTGTATGAGTATCATTCATTTGTACTAGTTCATGAAAGAATTTACTTATATTTGTAGTGTTAATCAGTGATTTACAACTCAAAACAACTCCTTTCAATTAAATTCACCTACAACTCAGCACTATTCATTATATTCTACAGGGGTGCTTAAAATGTGATATTCATGCTCCCTCACTCCTTCTACAGTCATTAATTGGGTCTCTTCTTTGAGAGAATAATAGCTGTCCCTTCTCTTGTATTCATTCATTTATTTTATTCAGTTATTTATTTATATTGGTATGATTTTTAGACATTTAACTTATTCTCTGGGTTATAAAAAAAAAAAAAACTGTAGTCCAGCAGCTGTGAGGCATGATAGCTTAGGGAACTTCTGTGGTTCAGAGTCCTTTCTTTGGGAGCAAAGCCCACAGTAGACTTAGGGTCCCGGCCTTGGCTGCTGGCCAAAGGGCAACATCTGTTGGGAATGGCACTTGGCCTGACCATTGATTCTTGGATTGAGGAGCAAGGGGCATCCTAAATCAGGCTCAGCAGATTATATTAGTCCCAAGTCTGACATAGACGTGCTGGTTTCACTTCAGAGGCAATAAAATGCAAAACCTTTTGTGTGATAAAGTTTTCTCCAGAGATGAAATATACAGATTACTTTGTGATGGGGCATGCATCTTCTACTTGACATTTACATGTGATGGCCTACTACATTGTGAAAATGTACAAATACCTGAAATTTCAAAGTGAGCCTCATGTTCATTATTCACAATTGCCAAAAGGTAGGAATAATCCAAGAGTCCATCAGCTGATGAGTGAATAAACAAAATGTGGTATATGTATGCACAATGGAATATTATGCAGCAGTAAGAAGGAATGAGGTCCTGAAGCATATGACAACATAGATGAACCTAAGAACACAATGCTAAGTGAAATAAGCCAGGCACAAAAGGACAGATATTGTATGATTTCATTAATATGAACTAACTAAGAAAGTGTATGTTCAGAGTTTTAAAATGTAGAATATAGGGTACCTAAAGATAGACAGAAGTGACAGAAGGGGGAACAGTCACCCAATATGTGCATAATTGTTAACAAGGTTGAACTTAAATGTTTGAGAATGGATAGAAGTGATGGTAGCTCGTTTGGGATTATAAATAATAGTTATATATTGTAGGTGAATTTGATTGAAAGTGATTGTTTAAAGTCATGTACATAAATAAGTTCTTGTATAAACTACTGCAAGTGTAAAAAATAATAGAAATAGAAAGATATATGGGGAAAACATAGCTATTGCAAATTATGGACTATAGTTGTCAGTAATATTTCAATATTCCTTCAATTAACAGTAATAAATTTACTACACTAATACTATGGGTCAACAATAGGGAGGAATAAAGGGTATGGGAGGATTTGGGTTTTATGTTTTGTTCTTATTTCTGTTCTGGAGTAATGAAAATGTTCTAAAATTGATCATGGGTCAAAAGTGATAGTGGAGTTCTACAGAGATGGTAGGGTTTAACAAATGAGTATGACTGCTGAATCATTATATTGATATTTCTTTTAGTCTCCAGTACCTTAAAGCAGCTAGAAGTAAAAACCTCAAATTGTGGAATTGTAACCTATACCAAATTCCAAAATCTGTTCTACAACAATTGTTGTGTTGCACTTTGAAATTTATTGCTTTTTTGTATATATGCTATTTTTCACAAAAAAGAAAAAAAAGAGAGGGTGGCAAAGATGGGAGTTAACAAATGAGTATGACTGCTGAATCATTATATTGATACTCTATTTCATTTGGTCTCAGTGTCTTGGAACAGCTAGAAGAAAAAACCAAAAATATCATGGCACTGTAATCCATACCAAACTTTAAAATCTGTTCTATAACTACATGTTAAAATGTACTTGGAAATTTATAGCTTTTTTGTATATATGCTATATTTCACAATTAAAAAAAGTTAAAAAAATAAAAATAATAAACATTGATCATGGGGATGTATGCACAACTATGTGATGACACTGTGAGCCAGTGAATGTACACTTTAGATGGTTTCTGTGGTATGTGAATATATCTCAATAAAATTGGGAGAAAAATTGAAAAAAAAGATTTACACCAAACTACAGCAGCCCTGTGGCATCATAAGGCAAAATGACAAGTCAACAATGTTTACTAATATCAAAAATGTAAAGAAAGTTTATTCACTAATGTCAGTTCATATCAGTGAGACCATACAGTATTTGTCCTTTTGTTTTTGGCTAATCTCACTCAGCATAATGTTCTCAAGGTCCATCCATGTTGTTACATACTTCATAACTTTATTATTAGTGAATAAACTTGGAGAATTTTGTTGGTAACAGAGACCATCAGGAGATAGAAATAGGGTAAGATATAGGGTAACTGGAGCTGAAGGGATACAGATTGTGCAAGAGGACTGAATTAAAAAAATGTAAAGAAAGAATACACACCCCTTCTTCATGCCCCCCGCCTACTGACATTTAATTTTGGCGTAATGCCTTTATTACATTCAGTGGAAGTTTATTACAATGTTACTGTTGATTACAGACTCTAGCTAGCATTGATTGTACTTTTTCCCATATACCATCTATTTTCAACACCCTGCAATACTGACATTCATTTGATGATACCATGAGCCAATGATTGCACACCATGTATGGAATGTTTGTGTGTTAAGATTTATCAATAAAAATGTATTTTAAAATGTAAAAACAATGTCTGTTGGACTAATGCTTCTGTCAAATATAACTGACCTGAGAGTTCAGGAACCGAAGGTACCTAAAATTTTCAGGGCAGAGTAATAGAAAAGAGAGTGCTGCACAGTGAGGGAGCCTTGGAAATCTACAGAAGGTCCCCTTCAAATATTCAGGAGAATACTGATCAATGCATGATTACAAGAAAACTACCTGAAGTAGAGGAAAGAACTAGACAAATTAGAGGGGAAAATGTATGGTGTTCACAAAGGACCAGAAATAGATACTATTCTAAAAAAATAGATTAGAAGATCTTATAATTCATGTGGCTTTGGATAGAATATTCATGAGTCTTGCCTAAGTAGTGGTGAATAATTAGCCCTAGACTAAATATGATTCTAGACCCATCTAACAAACCATAAAAGCAATAAAGTATCAAAATACTTCCAAATGACTTAACTGGGTCTCAGAATAGACCTTCAGAATATATATAGAAATACAAAAATATGCAGGCCCCAACAAGGTAACATTCACAATGTAGGGCATCCACTGAAAAATCATCATGTGTGTAAAGAAGCAGGAAAATAATACACTATATAATGAGAAGGAAAATACATCAATTTAATACAGCCTTGTAACTGACACAGACATGAGAATAAGCAAGACAAGGACATTGACACATTTATTATAAATGTATTCTACACATTCAGAAAATTAAGTAGATACACGGAAGATGGAAAGACATACAGATCTAACTTCTAGAGATGAAACTATGTCTGAGATGGCAATAACTGGATATGATTAATGACAAATTAAACATTGCAAATGAAAGGACTGGTGAACTTGAAAGCATGGCATAGTAACTATCCAAAATGAAACAGCGGAAAAAATAATCATAAAAAACTAAAATTCCAAAGAAAATAAACAAATGGCAAAAGTACATAAAAACATGCTCAATATCATGCACAATCAGAGAAATGCAAATCAAAACCACAATGAGATACTATTTAACATGCACTAAAATTACTATTTTAAAAAAAAACGAAAATTACAGTGTCAGAGGGGATGCAGAGAAATAAGAACACTTATCCATTGATTGTGGGAATATAAAATGGTGCAGCAGCTGTGGAAGAAGGTTTGGCAGTTGCATGGAAAGCTAAGCGTGGAATTACCATGTGACCCAAAAATCCCACTTCTAAGTATATACCCAAACAAATAGAAAGCAGGGACTTGAACAGATGTTTGCATACCAATTTTCATAGCAGTATTATTCACTTTTGTCAAAAGTTAGAGTACTTGGATAAAAAAAACTAAAAACAAATCCATGGAACTACAGTATACAAACAGTAAACCCTGAGGTAAATGATGGACTATAGTCAATAATACAATTATAAAAATGTGCCTTTATGAATTGAAAAAATGTTCCACACCAATAATAACATGCTGTAATGCTTAGGTTCTGTGTAAACCTGTCCAGGTGATGGTGCCCAGTTGTCTGGTCAGGGAAGCACTGGTTAACATTTAATGTAAGGCTATTTCATGCCTGTTTGATAAAGCAGAAGGCTGATTTACTAAATCATAGGTCAGTTGACTGCAGCTGTGGCTAATTACATCTACACTCACTTGAGGGTGTGTCCCATGGAAACAAAGAAATCTAATCAGTTGAGTTTGAGCTAATCAGTTCAAGACTTTTAAGGGCTAAGAAAGAATTTTCACTTCTTTAGCCAGTGAGCATCTGTGGAATTCATCAAGACCTTTCATCGGAGTTGACAGCCTGCCATACAGATTTCAGATTCTTGCATTTCCACAGTTGAGTGTGATACTTTTATGAATCTTATATTTACAGATACCTCCCATTGGTTATGTTTCTCTAGAGAATCCTGACAAATACACCTTGGTTCCCAGAGTGGTTCATGAGAAACAAAATCTTAAAAATGACCCTTTACAGTTGGTTTTCTGTGAGAATTAGACTCAAAAGCACTAATGACTGTTTCCAATAATCAATATGGCACTGACAGTCCATGGGGGTGAGTTGGCAAGAGATATTTGCAATTGTATGACATCATCTGCAAACAGTGAGAGTTTTATTTCTTCCTTCCCAATTTTGATGCCTTGTATTTATTTTCCTTCTTTAATTACTCCAGCTAGAACTTCCAACACAATGTAGAATAACAGTGGTTATCTCCTGATAACCTGTGTTCTTAACTGAAATTCTCCAAGTTCACTCATTAATGTTAGTTGACATCAGTGAGACCTTGCACTTTTTGTCCTGTTGTTTCTGGCTAATTTCACTCAGCATAATGGCTTTAAGATCGAACTATGTCATTACATGCTTCATAAACTTTATTCTATCTTACAGCTGTGTAATATTCCATCATATGTCTATACCACAGGTTGTTTAGCCATTCATCTGCTGATGGACATTTGGGCTGTTTCCATCTCTTGGCAACTGTAAATAATGTTGCCATAAACATAAGTGTGCAAATGTCCATTTCTGTCCTTGCTCTCATGTCCTCTGAATAGATACCTAGCAATGGGATTGCTGGATCATATGGCAGTTCTATACATACCTATCTTAGGAACCACAAAACTGCTTTCCACAGAGGTTAGACCATTTTATATTCCTGCTAGGAGTGGGTAAGTGTGCTGCTCTCTCCACAACTCAGAGTGAGAAGGGGTGTGTTACTACAGACACTTAAGAAATGAAAGAAATCATAAGAGGTTACTGTGAACAACTATATGCCAAAAAACTAGGCAACATAGATGAAATAGAAAAAATCCTGCAAATGCACAAACAAGCAACACAGACTCAGTAAGAAATAGAATATCTCAACAAACCAATCACAACTAAAGAGATTCAATGACTCATCAAAAATCTTCCTACATGGAAAAGCCCACGGCCACATGGCTTCACAGGGAAATTTTATCAAACATTCCCAAAAGAACTAACACTAATCCTGCATAAACTTTTCCAAAAAACTGAGGGAAAATTCTCGCTGGCCATGCCAGAGACCTGGGTTCAATTCCAGGAGCATGTCCATGGCAAAATATATATATATATATGGGGGGGGGAAGGAACACTATTTAACTCATTTTATGGAGCTAATATCACTTAAATACCAAAACCAGGTAAAGATGCTATAAGAAAGGAAAACTACAGGACAATTTTGCTAATGAACATAGATGCCAAAATTCTGAACAAAATACTAGCAAACTGAATCCAACAACACATTAAAAGAATTATACACCACAACCAAGTGGGGTTTATACCAGCAATGCAAGGATGATTCAACACAAGAAAATAAATTAATATAATAGAGCACGTTAACAAATTGAAAGGGAAAAGTCACAATATCATCTTGATTGATACTCAAAAAGCATTAGACAAAATTCAACATCCTTTTCTGAATTAAAAAACACTCCAAAAGATAGGAATCAAAAGTACCTTCTTCAATATGATAAAGGGCATATATGGAAAATCAATAGCCAGCATCATACTCAATGAGAGAGACTGAAAGCTTTCCCCCTAAGATCAGGAATGAGACAGGGATGCCCACTGTCACCACTATTATTCAACATTGTACTGGAAGTTCTAGCTAGAGCATTTAGGCAGGACAAAGAAATAAAGGGCAATCAAATTGGAAAGGAAGAAGTAAAACTTTCATTATTTGCAGATGACATGATACTAGGAAAATTCTGAGAAATCTACAATAAAGTTACTTGAGCTAATAAACAAATGCAGCAAGGTGGCAGGATATAAGATTAATGTGCAAAAATCAGTAATGTTTCTATACACAAGCAATGACCTAGCTGAGGAGTCAGTTAAGGAAAAAAACCCATTCAAAATAGCAACTAAAAGAATCAAGTATTTAAGAATGAACTTAACTAGGGACATAAAGGACTTGTACACAGAAAACTGTGTAACGTTGCTAAAAGAAATCAAAGAAGATCTAAATAGATGGAAGACATTCCCTGATGAAGAAGAAATCTGAGAGGATAGTATGGTAGCCCATGACAAACTCTGGGATCTATCCTAGAACTACTTGGTAAAGAATGCTTTGAAATCTATTGATTTTTTCTTTCTTTGTTTTGTAATATGTTATATTATACAATAAAAACATTTTAAAAGTCCTGGTGGTTGGGGATATAACAATCTACATATGTCTTTAGGTTTAATTCATTGATCAAATTGTTTAAGTTCTCTATTTCCTTGTTGATCCTCTGTCTGGTTGTTCTATCTATAGAAGAGAGTTGGTGTATCGAAGTCTCCCACTATTATTTTTGAAACGTCCATTGTTCCCTTCAGTTTTACCAATGTTTCCTTCATATACCTTAGACCTCATTGATTGGAAGTATAAACATTTAAGATTTTTATTTCTTCTTGGAGAATTGCCCCTCTTATTAATATGTAGTGTTCTTCCCTATCTTTTATGGCAACTTCATATTTAAGGTCTATTTGATCTCATATTAGTATAGCTATTAATTAATAACTAGCTACTAAGTAGATAATTTTCTACTAAGCTAACACTTATTAGAATAGCTACTCCTGCTTACTTAAAGTTACAGCTTACATGGAACATCTTTTTCCATCCTTTCACTGTCAATCTGTTTGTATCTTTAGATCTACAATGAGGCTCTTATAAGCAGCATGTAAATCAGTCATATTTCTTAATCCATTCTGCCCATCTGTAGCTTTTTTTTTCAATCTGTATCTTTTAACCGATAAGTTTAGTGCATTAACATTCAAAGTTCTTACTGTAAAGGTATTACTTGAATCTACCATATTGTCCTTTGGTTTTTACTTTTTCTTTTTTTTAACATGGGCAGGCACTGGGACTTGAACCCGGGTCTACAGCATGGCAGGTGAGAATTCTGCCACTGTGCCACTGTCACACTGCTGTGCCCTTTGGTTTTTATTTGTCAGGTCTATATATTCTGTTCCCTCTTTCTCTTTTTATCCTTTACATCACCTATACCTGTACTCTTCAATTCTCTGCCCTCCTCCAGACCTCCCTCTCCCGTCCGTACTTCAGCCGACAGAACTCCATTTAGTCTTTCTTTTAGGGCCAGTCCTTGCTGAAAAATTCTCTCAGCCTTTATATGTGTGGGAAAATTTTAATCTCTCCCTCAATTTTTTTTTGTTAAAAAGTACATTTTTATTTTAAAGATAATCTTACAGCTTGTTCTAGTTTGCTAGCTGCCAGAATGCAATATACCAGAAACGGAATGGCTTTTAACAAGGGGAATTTAATGAGTTGCTAGTTTACAGTTCTAAGGCCGAGAAAATGTCCTAATTACAACAAGTCTAGAAATGTCCAATCAAAGGCATCCAGGGAAAGATACCTTGGTTCAAGAAGGCCAATGAAGTTCAGGGTTTCTCTCTCATCTGGAAAGGCACATGGCAAACACAGTCAGGGCTTTCTGTCGGCTGGAAGGGCACATGGTGAACACGGCATCATCTACTAGTTTTCTCTCCTGGCTTCCTGTTTCATGAAGCTCCCCGGGAGGCATTTTCCTTCTTCATCTCCAAAGGTTGCTGGCTCGTGGACTCTCTGCATCTCATGGCTACATCGTTCTGCTCTCTCTGAATCTCTTTCTCCAAAATGTTTCCTCCTTTATAGGACTTCAGAAACTAATCAAGACCCACTCAAATGGGTGGAGACATGTCATCCCCTAATCCAGTTTAACAACCATTCTTAACTAAATCACATCAACCAGGGAGATGATCCAATCACAGTTTCAAACATACAGTATTGAATAGCGATTATTCTACCTTTATGAAATGGGATTTAT
>PVIY010032835.1:0-28631 GCA_004026745.1 Myrmecophaga tridactyla
TTTTTTTTTTCATGTTGAATGACTTAGGATTTTATCTTGGATTTTATGAAGGTAAGTTAAGGAGATTCTGGATTCTATTATTTTCACTTATCAGTGTTATTTCCTTTGTAGTAGTAGGTAGTTTCCTTGACTGGCTTTAAAACTGCAAACTCTGTACTTGGGGGAAGGTGGGGAAGCAGTTCTAGTCACAGTTCAGATCTTTTCTTTTTCTTTTGTTTTCTGGTTTTTTTTTTTTAACCCATTTATCTTTTCTTTTTTGTTTTTATTAGAGAAATTGTAGTTTACAGAAATCATGCATAAAATACAGGGTTCCCATTTACAACCCCACCAACAACACTTTTCATTGGTGTAAAACATATCTTATAATTGATGATAGTACACTTTTATAGCTCTACTATTATTTAAAGTCCATGGTAAAATTGCATTCATGATGTTGTGCTAACATTACCACCATCCACTACCAAAACATTTCCATTATTTAAAATTGGAACCCCATACATTTTAAGCCTTGAATTCCCATTCACTATCCCTACCCTGTCCCTTGGTAACCTATATCCTAGATTCAGATTGTAAAAGTTTGCTTAAACAAGTGAGATCAGACAAAATATTTGTACTTTTGTGTCTGGTCTGGCTTATTTCCTTCAATATGATGTCTTCAGGATTCATCCATGTTGTTACAGGTATCAGGACTGCATTCCTTTTTACCGCTGAATAATATTCCATTGTATGTATACCACATTTTATTTCCCCATTCATCAATTGATGGGCATGGGTTATTTATATCTTTTGACAATTGTGAGTAATGTTGCTATAAATTCGCATGGGCAAATAATCTGTTTGAGCCCCAGCTCTCAGTTATTTTGGGTATATACCTAGTAGAGGGATTATGGATCATATGGTAATTCTATACTTAGCTTTCTGAGGAAACAACAAACTGTCTTCTACAGAGGCTGCACTAATTTACATAGCTACCAGGAATGAATGAGTGCTCCTATTTCTCCACATCCTCTCCAATTTTCTTTTTTTTTTTAATAGCGGCCATTCTGATCAGTGTGAAATGGCATCTCATTGTTATTTTGATTTGCATTTCTCTGATGGCTAATGATGTTGAGCCATCTATTCATGTGCTTTATGGCTATTTGTGTATTTTCTTTGGAGAGATGTCTGTTCAAGTCTTTTGCCCATTTTTTAATTGCCTTTTTGTTGTTAAGTTGAAGGATTCTTCATATATTCTGGATATTAATCCTTTATTGGATGTGTGGTTTCCAAATATTTTCTATTATGTATGCAGTCATTTTACTTGGATGATAAAGTCCTTTGAGGAACAAAAGTTTTTAATTTTGATGAGGTCCCATTTATCTGTTTCTTGTTGTTGTTTGTGCTTTGGCTGTAAAGTCTAACTAAGCATTGCCTGACACAAGGCCCTGAAGATGCTTCTTTACATTTTCTTCTAGGAGTTTGACCCGTTGAGCTCTTATATTAAGGTCCTTGAGGATTTTGAGTTGATTTTTGTATGGCGTAAGTTTTTTTTTTGTTTTTTTGCAAGTGGAGATGCAGTTTTTCCCAGCGCCATTTGTTGAAGACACTGTTCTTTCTCAATTGAGTGTTCTTCGCCTCTCTGACAAAAATCAGTTGATTTTAAATGTGAGGGCTGATTTCTGACCCTCAATTCTATTTCTTTGGTCAATATGTCTGTCCTTGTGCTAATGTCATCTTGTTTTGATTATTCTGGCATTGTAATAAGTGTTAAGATCAGGAGATGTGAGTCCTTCAATTTTATTCTTTTTTCAAATTGACTTTAGCTATTTGGGGCTCCTTACCCTTCCATATAAATTCGGTGATTGGTTTTTCCATTTCTGCAAAGAAGGTTGTTGGAATTTTGCCATAAATTCTTTTGGGTAATATTGACATCCTAACTTCATTTGTTCTTCTATCCATGAACATGGAATATCCTCCCATTAATTTAGGTCATCTTTAATTTCTTCTAGCAGTTATGTAGTTTTCTGTGTACAAGTCCTTTACATCCTTTGTCCAATTTATTCCTAGTATTTGATTCTTTTAGTTGCTATAATGGATTTTTTTCTTGTCTATACCCTATTGCTTGTGTATAGAAACACTACTGATTTTTGGCTGTTGATGTTCTACCCTTCCACTTTGCTGAATTCATTTAATTTTCTAGGAGCATTGTTGTGGATTTGTCATGATTTTCTGTATATAGGATCATATAACCTGAAAATAGGGGAAGTTTTACTTCTATCTGTTCAATTTGGATGACTTTTATGACTTATTCTTGCCTAATTTCTCTGGCAGGAACTTCCAGTACACTGTTGAATAACAGTGGTGACAGTGGGCATCCTTGTCTTGTTCCTGACCTAGAGGGGATGTTTTCAGTCTTTCACCATTAAATAGGCTATTAGCTGTGGTCTTTTCATATATGCCCTTTATTATGTTGAAAATGTTTCCTTTTCCTCCTAGTGTTCTCAGTGTTTCTGTAAAGAAACCTGTGCTGTATTTTGTTAAATGCCTTTTCTGCATTAAGTAAAATGAATAACACTTCATTCTGTTAATGTGATATATAACAGGAATTGATTTTATGTTGAACCAACCTTGTGTACCAGGGATAAATCTCACTTGATAATGCTGTATAATTTTTTTTATGTGATGTTTAATTTGGTTTGCTAGTATTTTGTTGAGGACTTTTGCATCCAGATTCAGAAGAGATATTGGTCCGTAGTTTTCTTTTCTTGTGGTAGCTTTACCTGGCTTTGGTGTGAGGACCTTCTAGAATGAGTTAGAGAGTCTTCCCTTTTCTTCAATTTTTTTTGGAAGACTTTGAGCAGAATTGGAGTTAAGTCTTCTTGGAATATGTGATAGAATTCCTCTGTGAAGCCATCTGGTCCTGGGCTTTTCTTTGTTGGGAGGCTTTTGATGACTGATTCAATCTCTTTACTAGTAATTGGTTTGTTGAGATCTTCTCTTTCTTCTTGAGTCAATGTAGGTAGTTTGTGTGTTTCTAAGAATTTGTCCATTTCATCTAGGTTATCCAATTTATTGGCATACTGTTGTTCATAATATCCGTTATAATCTTTTTTATTTCATCAGGGTCAGTAGTAATGTTCCTTTTTCCATTTCTGATTTTTTAATTTATATTCTCTCTCCGTTTTTCTTTATCAGTCTAACTAAACTTTTGGCAACTTTATTGATTTGTTCAAAGAACCAACTTTTGCTTTTGTTGATCTCTTTTTTTTTTTAATTTTCTATTTCATCTATCTCCACTCTTTTCTTTGTTACTTCCCACCTTCTGTTTGCTTTCGGGTTTAGTCTGGTTATCTTTTACTAGTTCTTCCAGTTTTGAAGCTAGTCCTCTGTTTTGAAGTCCTTCTTTTTTAATGTAAGCACTTAGAGCTGTAAGCTTCCTTCTCAGCACTGCCTTTGCTAGATCTCATAAGTTTTGGTATGTTGTATTTCCATTTTCATTTTCCTCAAGATGTTTCCTCATTTCCCTATTGATTTCCTCTTTAACCCACTTGTTGTTTAAAAGTATGTTAATTTCCACATATTTGTGAATTTTCTATTCCCCCCTCTGTTGTTGATTTCTAGCTTCATTCCATTGTAGTTGGAGAATATACATTGCATAATTTCAATATTTTTAAATTTATTGAGACTTGTTTTGTGCCCCAACATATGTTTTAATCTGGAGAATGATCGATGTGTACTCAGGAAGAATGTGTTTCTGTTTTCATTGGGTGAAATGTTCTATTTGTGTCTGTTATGCCTAGTTGATTTAGTGTATCATTTAAGTCCTGTACTTCTTTATTGATCTTCTGATCAGTATTGAGAGTGGCATGTTAAAGTCTCCTACTATTAATGTAGAATCATCAGTTTCTTCCTTCAAATATCTGAATATTTGCTTCATATATTTTTGGGCTCTGCTGTTTGGTGCATATATATATATATAATTGTTGCATCTTTCTGTTGAAATGCCCCCTTTATCAGTATATAATGACCATCTTTGTCCCTCATAACTGTTTTTTACTTTATGTCTATTTTATCTAATTACATAGCCACCCCATCTCTCTTTTGATTTCTACTTGCAAGGTATATTTTTTTCCATCCTTTTACTCTCAACCTACTTATATCTTTGATTTAAAGTGAGTCTCTTACAGACAGCATATAAATAGGTCATGCTTTTTAAAAATTCATTTTGCCAATCTCTGTCTTTTGACTGGAGAGTTTAATCTATTACATTTAAAGGTACTACTTTAAATGTTATACAGGAATTTCTTCTGCCATTTTGCTATTTAGGCTAAGTCTTAAACTCCCCCCACCCCATTTCCACTAAAGCCGACCTTTATATTTATTGCCTTTTTGTGCTGTACCAAATTGAGTAACTTCTCATTTCTGCCTGGATATATTTGTCATCTTTTTTCCTTGTGGTTACTATGGGATTAAGATTTAGCATCCTAAATATATACCCATCATATCTGACTTGATACCAACTTAACTTCAATAGCATGCACATACACTTTTCCTATACCTCTCTGTCCCCCACCATTTTTTTGCCCTTGTTAACACATATCTTTGTACATTGTCCAAAAACCTACATTTATCATTACTTTTTTATGCATTTTCATTTTAGCACCTGTAGGAAGTAAGAAGTGGAATTATATACCAAAAATTACGATACAATAATCCTGGAACTTTTAATTACCCAAATGGTCACCTTTGCAGGTCTTTATTTCTTTATGGTGCTTTGAACCACTATCTAGTGTCCTTTCTTTTCAGTTTGAAGAACTTTCTACAAGCACTATTTATAATGCCAGTCTAGTGATGATGAACTCCCTCAGCTTTTGTTTATCTTACAATGTCTTAATATTTCCATCATTTTTGAAAGAAAGTGTTGCCAGATATAAAATTCTTGGCTGACAGCTTTTCTTCAATACTTCTAAGTATTTCAGCCCACTGCCTTCTTGCCTCCCTGGTGTCCGAGAAGACATCAGCACTAAATCTCATTGGGGCTCCCTTGTACATAACATGTTGCTTTTTCTCTTGCAACTTTCAGCAGTCTCACCTTATCCTTTGCAATTGATGATGTAATCATTATGTGATTGGGTCTACTTTTCATTATGTTTATCCTGCTTGGTATTCTTTGAGCTTCTTGGAAGTACATGTTCACGTCTTTGACCAAGTTTGGGAAGTTCTCTGGCATTAATTCTTTGATTATTCCTTTTGTCCTGTTCTCTCTTTCCTCTTCTTCGGGGACTCTCATAATGCGTGCTTGATGGTGTCCCATAGCTGTCTTAACTGTTTTCACTTTTAATATTTCTGTTTTCTTTCTACTCCTCAGCCTGAATCATTTCAGTTGTCTTCTCTTCAAGCTCACTGAAGAGCTTCTGTTCCATTGTTTTCTGGTGTTGTTTAGTTCTCTCTTTGTACGTTCTTTCATCTCTTTGATCATTTTTTAGAATATATTTTTAAAGGCTTTGCTTGGTATATCCATATTCCGGTCTTCTCTCTTTGTGTTTTTTTGCATATTTATCCACTTCCTTTGGATGGGCCATCACTTTCTGTGTCTTTGTGCTGTACTCTTCTGCTGTTCACCGTACATTTTAATATTTTAAAATGTTAACACTGAGATTTATTCCCTGCCATGTCTGTTTCTTGGTTCTGTAACCACCTTGTGATAAGACCAAGATTTTCTTGAACTTCTGTCCTCCTGTCAGGAAAGTCTTGCCAAGATGAATGCAGTGTGCAGGGTTTGCCCTGTCTTTCTTAACTCTATATTGACCTATGCATTTGCTTGCTAGTTGTTTTGGAGTTCCCCTGTTTACAAGAATTTGGTTGTCTCCTCTGTTTCCCAGGGGACAGACCTTCCTCTCTTGGGTATTTGATGCTGGCAGGCCTTTTGTCCTAGACTGCCTGCCTCTGGAGTTTTCTACCCTCCTTTTCTTATAGTACATTGCTTTTGCCTCCAGGGCATATTCTAGGAGGAGGGTCACCTTGGAGAAGACTTTCCTCAAGTCAGTCTTACCAGCCAAAACACGGGCCAGAGCTCCATGGAGAGGGCACCAAAATCTTCTCTGATGTTGCTCCAAAACTTGAGCTGTCCCGAACTGTCCAGCAAATGCCTATTGTCCCCTGCAGCCTTCAACAAGTCCTGTATCTTTATGTCTTCAGTACCTCTGCCCCTGTCTGGGTGGGCTGAAATAATGGCTGCAACCGCCTTTGTCTGGGGTAGGGTTAAAACAATTGCTGCCACTGCAATTGTGTGGGTAGATTTAAACAATAACCACCCACAGAGCAGGACTCAGTGATGGAATTCGCTAATCAAAAGCCGCTATCAGTGATCAGCCAGGCCCACCCCTGTTCTTAGTGAAGAGGATTTTTATGTCCCTTTCTGTCACCAGCAGCTAGCTAGGGACTGGTTTCTGCGGCAGTCTGCCAGGAGAGTAGGTGATGGGCACCTGTAGCACTGGACAGATACAGCAATTTACAGTTCTTTACTGTTATTTAATAGCCACTTCCTCCCGCTCTTCCCTGGGTGCTGCACAGTGTATTTTTTCAGGTCTGTTTAGTAGTTGTTCGGCTGGAAGGACTAAGTCCTGGAGCTCCCTACCATCTTCCCCAGCTGTCCTACCAGATCTTTTAAACTGAGCTGCTCTGATTCTGTTCTGTGTGGTTTAAGATCCCTGAAATATGTGGGTATACAGAGTTTGGGGCTCTCCTCTCTAGCTCTTTCCCTTCTGGAATTCCCTGATCTCTTTAGCATTCGGGATTTCCTGGCTTTACTTCTCTGATGCTGAAGGCAAAAAGGATTTAAGTACCTTTCACTTTCTCAAGAGCGCTGCAAACAGCGCTGATTTAAGAAGAGCGCAGGTGTTTGGGGAATCTTCTTGGCGCTCGACTCTGCCCCAACACGGATAAGCACAGACCGCACCCAGAATGCGTGGGCGCGGGGTCTCCTTTGGTCGGGGGCGGGGCGGCGGCGGGGGTAAGCGGAACCTGGAGCGCGCGCCCCTGCTTCTGGCCGGGCGGGAGTCGCAGTGCACCACGGGCGCGCCCCACGGCCCGGCATGGAGGAGCCTGGCGAGTCGGAGCCGACCCCCGGCTGCAGCGGCGTGAGCCGGGCCGGCCCACCGGGCGGCCACGGCGCCCACTCGTGGGCCCCCGAGGACGCCTGGATGGGGACCCACCCTAAGGTCAGGAGGCGCGAGAGGAGCCGGGCGCCTGTCGCGGGCTCGGCCCCTACTCCAGGCGGAGCCCCGAGGCCGCGCGTCCCCCTCCTCCCCGGCCCTCGCTGCCTACCGGGCCGAGGCGCTGAGAGGGCGCGCGGTCCTCAAGCCCTTGTGCACACTGGCAGCCTCAGACAATAAATTTGTTTGTTTAAACTAGTTGAGCCACTGCTCTGACATCCTCCCCCTCTCCTGACCAAAGCCTTCTTAACCTTAGGGCGGCATTAAGCCCCGCCCCTCCCAAGACAGAGACTAATAACCACTGATATCTAATCTTTGATGTCTAACACGCGTTCTAGGAATAATTTCATTTAATCCTTACACAAACCATGCAAGACTAAATCTAAGCGTCTATAATGATAGCGGTTTAGATACAGTCATGTTTACAATTAGCCCTAGGACCCGGAGTAGGTGTCTTCTTTTTGCAGCAGTGCAGATTCCTAATTTTTCATATTTCTTTGAAAGTTTAAATAGATTCTTTCCAAAAGCAGAGCTGCTCACTGTGGGTATATTTTTTGTATCAGCAGCAAGTGTGATACAGGTAGTTCTTTACTTGCTTCTGCTGGGCAAATTGCTGTCCTCAACTAGTAATGTTGCATCAGAGACTGGACGGTGAATGGAGATGGGAGTTTAGACTCGCAAGGATTGGTTCGGTGCTTTACTAGAACTTCACTCTTACTCTGGAAAGCCGTATTTCATACTCTATCATCTAAAAATCATCAAGAAAAAGGAAATATTTGAAGTTATAAGCCTAAGATTTAAAGTACTTCTCTAGCTAAATTTTCTCCTTTTGCTGTGCCTCCTTTCCCCCCCCCAAAAAAAAGGTAAGAAAAACAAACAGCAACATAGATATATTATTTGGTACACGTAAAAAGAAAAACAATAATGTGGAGAGGCAGCAGAGTGGTGAGAGAGACTGCCTGAATTTGAAATCTGATTATGTCACTTACCAGTTTTGTGATTTGGGGCAAGTTGCTTAATTTCACTGTAATCTCATCTGTAAAGTGAGAATAATAATAGAACTTACCTCTTAGGCAGCACTGTGTAAGTATTTAATAAATGAAACCAGTAACAAGTTTTAACAACCTCTATGCTTGATGTTGCTATTCTGACAGTTGTCACTTGCAGATGTTCTTTTTTTTCTTTGAAGTTTATGGCTGTATATGTTCAGACCATCAGATCTTTTTTTTTCTTAAAGGATCTAGTTGAGAAAATACATGATATTGAGTATTTGTTTTTCCAGTTTTGCATTTTTATTATCCAATTTGAAATATTGCTTAAGTCCTTCTTTTAGAACAGTATCAGATTTATCATCCTCAAATACCACTATTATTATTATTATTTTCATGCTTAGAAATTCTCACTGTTTTCTTGTGGGAAAAATTTTTTAAAAATTAGCTTGACCATTAATACCTTTCAATACCTTTGCACTGTCATTTTCAAACACATTTGAGGTTGTGGTGGACACGACTACCCCTATTTTTCTGTACCTGTACTTTTGGTGAAACTAATAACCTGTGACATCTGATCTGTACCAATGCTTACCTGCTAGTATTTCACCTCTGCATTAGCCCTGCTTATCCATCCAGTCACTGACATAGCTGGGCAACCTCAGGCTTCCCCTGTAGGGGTAAGCCCCTAAAGAATGTTTCCCCTCTGCTGACTAGCAAATCTGAAAAAAAGCAGCTGCTTACTTGGTCCCATCTTTAAAACCCAACAATTAAATTCCTCCCGATTCTTGAGTGAGAAGTGGTGAGGAGAGAGACCTAGAGTGGTACTCTAGCAGAATCTCTCCACATGCAAATATGAGTCCCAGTAAATAGAGGCTCTCTGCTCACATGCTTCAACAAAAATTCTCCTAAAAATTTTGATTCCTTACAGAATAGGTTTCTTTATAGGCCCTCAAAATATGTGTGGCTGATTCCCACTTTTGTATGATTGTTTACACTGTTACTCCCCCTCTATTTACTCAAATTATATATGTCCTTCAGTGTCCAGTTTGCATCCCACTGTTGCTGTGAAGCATTCTCCAAGTACCTGAGTAGAGCTCTTCTGACCTTTTGTGTCTTGGTTTTTATTCTACTCACTTGGCTTTTAAGCATTTACCGTCATGTATTATTATTTACCTAACAACTGAAAGTTCCTTAGAGACAGAGATCACATCTTATATTGCCTTGTGACTCTCACTGTACCTAGAAGAATGCTGTGTACAGTAGATGTGTTTCATAAATATTTGTTGATTGAAAGAAAATATTGAGATTTTTCCTTCTCTGTTTGACACTTATATTTTGATTTTCAGTATTTAGAGATGATGGAATTAGATATAGGAGATGCCACCCAAGCTTATATAGCATTCTTGGTTTACCTGGACCTCATGGAGAGTAAGTTATTTGTTTATGTTTTTTTTTATTGGGGCTGTTGGTTTGGGGTATAGCATTCTTGACATTTTAATAAGCAATCATTTATGCATTTGCTGTTAATTTTATCAATTAATTTTGTAATTCCTTCATCATTTACATAGACAATTATTGGGTAGCCGAAAATAGTAGAAAAGCAAAGAGAAGATACCATTCTGAGTGATGTTTGCTCAGCTGAGTATTAGGTAGAAGTTTAGAATTTTGATCTTTTGATATTTTGATGAACATTAATTTCCATTCATTTATGTTCTTTCAGGTAAAAGTTGGCATGAAGTAAACTGCGTGGGATTACCAGAACTCCAGCTCATCTGCCTTGTGGGGACTGAAATAGAAGGAGAAGGGTTGCAGACGGTAGTGCCTACGCCCATCAGTGCATCCCTCAGCCATAATAGGTGAGCTGGTGATTGAGCTCGTTACAGGTTAACTCCTGAGCAGAGCTCCAAGAGTCATTAAATTACAGGGTAGTAGTGTAATATTTTTAAAGGAATTTAGGGTATAGGGATTATAGCTTTACTCTTGGTTATTTCAACAATAAGTTAAATATGAGTGTTTAATAAAATATTTATGGTCAGTATTTTTTCAGAGAAAGAATATGTGATAAAAATAGTATCCTTAAGGAGACAGGGGATACTTGCATTCTTGGTTAGGAGGCAGGACCATTATATTTGAAAGATCAGATGTTGCAATAAAATGAGCTAAAATAAGTGATGCAAATCGCACTTGATATAGAAATTGGCGAAGGAGTGATTACCATGCAAGTTGGAATCAAAGAAAGTTTCATGCAGCTCCTAGGACTTTTTTTTGAAATCGCAGATACACAGAATTGGATTAAAAATACTTTTGTTTCATGACACACTCTCATTATTAGTTCATACATAGCTTGCCTTCATTTATTTATTTATTTACATAATTAGTTATTTTTAAGGATGTAATAAGTGTCTCTGAGCCCACCACCCAAAACAAAACTAGGTTCTTGACAATCATATCTAATCTTATGGTTCCCCTTATTTTCCTGTTTCTAGCAAACTAAGGTAACTCTCATCCTGAATCCTATGTTCATTGAGTAAACTTTTATTTTAAGTATTTTTAACTTTATAAAAAGGTATGCTATCTTTTACGGCTTACCTTATTGTTGAATTTTAGGAGTTCTTTGTATGTTTTGGATACAAGTCCTTTATCGGGTATGTGTTTTACAAATATTTTTCCCAGTCTGTGGCTTAGGTCTTCATTCTCTTAACTGTAAATGGATTTTTAAATTTAAATTTACATTTTACCCTTGCTAATATGTAGAAAAACATTTTCTTTAATTGACTGTATTCTGGGAAACCTTGCTAAATTCACTTAGTATTCATTGTAGCTGTTTTGTAGAGACTTTGGTATTTTCTATGTTAGATCATCACATTATCTACAAATAAAGACAATTTTATTTCTTCTTTTTCAATCTTTTTTTTTGTCCTTGCCTTATTGCACTTACTAGTACCTTTAGTACAGTGTTGAACAAAAGTGATGAGAGTCGACATCCTTGTTATGTTCTCAATATTATAGGGAAAATACTCAGCCATTCAACATAAAAGATGATGTTAGCTGTAGTTTTTTAGTAGATGCTCTTTGTCAGATTGAGGAAGTTTTCTTTTATTCCTAGTTTGCTGAGAATTTGTATCATGAGTGGATAGTGAATTTTGTAGATTGCTTTTCTGCTTTATTGATAAGATCTTTTTCTTTTAAAATTTGTTTTTACAATGAGCTAGATTGATTTTCTAATGTTTGGCCAATCTTCATTCCTGGCATAAATCCTACTTGGTCATAACATATTATTCTTTTTTTACATTGTTTAATTTGATTCACTAATATTTTACTAAAGATTTTTGCATCTGTGTTAATGAAGGATATTGGTCTATAGTTTTCTCGTAATGCCTTTGCCTAATTTTTGTATTAGGGAAATGCTGGCCTCATAAAATAAGTTGGAAACTGTTCTCTCCTTTTCAATCTGGAAAAAGAGTGAGTATTATTTCTTCTTTAAGTGTTTGGTAGAATTCCCCAGTGAAGCCATCTACACCTGGAGTTGTCTTTCAAAGAGGGTTTTATAACTACTAATTCAATTTTGTTGGTAGATGCATAGCTATTAGATTAAATATTTCTTCTAAGTGAGGTTTGGTATTTGTGTCTTTAAGGAATTTATTTCATCTATATTATAAAAGTTATTGGCATAAATTTGTTCATAATATTCTGTTATTATCCTTTCACTATCCGTAGAATCTGTAATGATGTCCCCATAGAATCTGTTATGATATCCCATATTTTATTCCTGATATTGCTAACTTGTGGCTTCTCTCTTTATTTTTCTTGATCAGTCTGGCCAGTAATTTATCAATTTTATTAATCTTTTAAAGAACTAGTTTTGGCTTCATTGATTTCTCCTTATTGATTTTCTCTTTAATTTAATTGATTTCTGTTCTGATCTTTATTATTTCATTTCTTCTGCTAACTTTGGATTTCGTTGGCTCATCGTTTTCTAATTTGTTATCTTGAAAGGTTAAATTATTGATTTGAGATCTTTCCAATATAAGCATTTAATGCTGTACATTGCTCTCCTAAGTACTGTTTTATTTGTGTCCCACAAATGCCGTATCATTTGAATCTGTTATTCTGCCATAGAGATTGACAAACTTTTTGCATAGAGCTTGAGTTAGCAAATACTTTAGGATTTGCAGACCATTTTGTTTCTGTCACAGTTACTCAGTTCTGCCATGTTAGTGTAAAAGCAGCCACAGACAATACATAAATGAATGTATGTGTGGCTGTGTTTTTATAAAACTTTTGTTTTAAAAGCAAGGGACACGACAGATATAGCCAGCAAACTGTAATTTGCCCATTCTTGATTTGTGGGTTTCCCCTCTATGTCTTTCTTTTTTTTTTCCCTTACATTTTTTTTCTGTTGAAGAACCTGTACTATTTGACCTTTATACCTTCTCACAGTCTAGGTTTTGGTAGTTGTTCACTCATGGTGTATTTCAACATTTTTCTCTATCCTCTGTATTTCCTGCAAATTGACAGCAGGAACCAGGAGCTTGATCAGATTCAGTCTGATATTTTAGCAAGACAATAGCTGTTGGTAATATTCTTTCATCAGTAGGTGCAAAAACTCCTGTTTACCTCTTGTTTTGTTCTCTTAGCAACTATTGATACTTAACGCCAAGCTCTTAACTGTGAATTTTAACCTTTTCTATTATTGTTGTCATTTGATTCATGATTCTAGTCCAGTTCTCTTGGACTGCAGTGTAAATAAAATAGGCTTTGGCCAGGTAGTTCAGTGGCAGAATACCCGCCTTCTGTGCCAGAGACCCAGGTTCACTTCCTGGACCATGCACCTAAAAAAAACAAAAAATACAAAAAACAAAATAGGCTTTGGTTCATATGTTGTTCTCAGTACCTCTTAACTCTAAATTCCCCCTTTGACTCCCACTCAAGAGAGCATGTTGAAATATGAGTGGCTAAAAATGATAATATATTATAGGGAATATTAATTTTATATTAAAAAATAACCTGCCAGCTTTGGAACTTTATTATTATGAACAAATTGCTTGCACCACACTGTATAACTAACTTAAGCACGCCAGTTATCAATCACCATCCTAGACTATGCTGCTTAGTTGCTTGAGTATACAGAGTTTTGGGGGTTTTTTTGTATGCGCTATGTTACTCAAAAAATTTAGATAACATTTTTGTTAAAGGGGAAGCTGGATAACAATAAGGCTCGAGAGCAGGAACAACTGGCAGTTTGCGAGAGGTACTGTTGTATGTTATTCACAAATGGCAGGTGGTGTGTAAGGCCTGATGACTGTCACCATCATTACAGTTCCCAAGTTTGGGGTCCGTTGTTTGTAAAACTGAGCCAAACCTTGTCTTTTACATAGTTGGCTACGACATAATTATAAAACATTTTCCTAGAGATATCAATAAGTAATCTTATGTATCAGTTAAAACTATTTTTAATAGTTATCTCCCTGCTTGATTGTTGAATTGTAGAGTGGCATATATATTTGTATGGTTTATTCATTTGATTATTTATTTCATGGTGTATATAAGTTTGCAGATTCTATACACCATATCCAAAAAGGAAAAACTGTTGAACTGTATTCCAGTAGCCTTGATTCTTGAAGATGATTGTATAACAATATAGCTTTGACAATGTGACTGTGCGATTGTGAAAACCTTGTGTCTGATGTTCTTTTTATCTATGGTATTGACAGATGAGTAAAAAATATGGATTAAAAATAAATAAATAATGGGGGAACAAATGTTAAAATAAATTAAGTAAATTGAAATATTAGTGATCAATGAAAGGGAGTGGTAAGGGTTATAGAAAAAAATAGGGGGAACAAAGGTTAAAATACATTGGGTAGCTGGAAATACCAGTGGTCAATGAGAAGGAGGGCTAAGAGGTAAGGTATGTTTAAGTGTTTTCTTTTTTCTTTTTATTTCTTTTTCTGGAATGATACATATGTTCTGGAAAATGATCATGGTGATGAATGCACAACCATGTAATGATCTTGTGAGCCATTAATTGTAAACCATGTATGGAATGTTTATATGTTAAAATTTATCGATAAAAATAGTATTTTAAAAAAAAATGAAAAATTGTGCAACTGTAGCCCATACCAAATCTTAAAATCTGTTGTATAACTACTTCCTAAAATGTACTTGGAAATTTATTGCTTTTTTGTATATATGTTATATTTCACAATTTTATAAAGTTAATAAAAAAATATGCAGCTCCCTTAAAAAAATAACAATTGTAGGCAATGGTTTAATATTATATCTGTGTGCATTACTAACACCTAAACAGTTTTTGTATCCAGTTCTCTCTGATTTTCTCAGGCTTTGCCCTGGCGATTCTGTTTACATAGTTCTGGCAACAGTGGAGACAGATTCCATTACAGAGTGAATGTGTATTTGAGTAGCAGTGACTGAATGTATTACTTTAAGGAAAAGTACAGTTTGTGACCAGTCTTTGCCATAAAACGGTCATACATAATATATGGTCATAATTAAGACACTTTGGCATATTTCTCAACTTTCAGGTCTTGTATGTACTAGTCCCTTGTGAAAATATCGACTTAATGCTAATAACTGATCTTTAGTAGGAGAATAAAATTGGTCAATGCCCAATTTTTATTTTCTGGTGGGAAAATTATGCCAGTGGCTTATGAGGAAGAGTTTTTAGCATTTCTTGAAGGGGAAGACACGTCTCTTTCTCTCATCTAAAAATACTTCTTAAAGTTAATATAAAATAATTCTTAGTAAAGTTAATGTAAAATAATTTTTAGTTTACTATTATAACATAACTTTAAATTATATATTTGGATGGTTATATCCATATGGAAAGTACTCTAGATAAAGTGCAGCTAAGGAATCCATGTGACAAGTCTGAATAAATGAAGCACAGTTGTGGGTAGAGTCTCCCCAGACCCAGCATTGGTATGAAATCATATTCATATATTCTCAGAGGTCAAAGAGATATGATGGATTTAAAGATGAAACAGCCAGAGTTATCCTAACTAAAGCCAGGGCCTATCTATTTTAGTGCTAAGATAGCAAATCAAGTTAAATTTATGTTCAGATAGCTTTATTAGCTTCCCTTTGGGCCACCTTGCAATTGATACTTGTTGAATGCCCTGAATGAAGGAATTACATTACAACAAAGTTAGGATAATAGTATTGTAGGTTTCTGTAATAGTAATATCTTACTAATAGTTATAGATGGGAAAATATGAAGAATCCCATAACAAATTATAACTGAAAAATGTTTTTGGTTTGTTTTTTTTAACTGCTATTGTTTCTTTTTTAATAGACCATGTGTTGTCACCCAATTTCAATGCCAGTTTCATTTCTCCTGTAAGATATGAGAGATGGAATGAAAACTAAAACCATAGTTGCCATATTTTAAGCTTATCCATGTTTATACATGTTACAAGTTAAAATAAAAAGCTAAGTGAAGTGTTTTGTACAATTATAAAACCCAGGGACAGTTAAAATACTGTTGTTTGAAATAATTTATGAATCTCCTGTGTTGCCAAGGACTGTAATCCTTGCTTAGTAATACTTGTGACTCTTTTATCCTTTTGACTAAATTTGACTATATTACAAATGGTTCTCTCTTGGTGCAGAGAAGGGTAGAGGATAGCTTATGAGGATGGAGGCTCTCCAATGACCATTTTATCCTTCCAGTCTCACAATTAGCAGATTTCTTTTGATTTATGGTAACTGGTGACCTCTTGTTCTAGTTTGCTAGCTGCCGGAATGCTACACACCAGAGATGGATTGGCTTAAGTTGCTAGTTTACAGTTCTAAGGCCGAGAAAAAGTCCCAATGAAAACAAATCTATTGAAATGTCCAATCTAAGGCATCCATCCAGGGAAAGACACCTTGGTTCAAGAAGGCCAATGAAGTTCAGGGTTTCTCTCTCAAGTGAGAAGGCACGTGGCAAACACAGTCAGGGTTTCTCTCTAAGCTGGAAGGGCACATGGCAAGCAAGGCATCATATGTCGAGCTTTCTCTCCTGGCTTCCTGTTTCATGAAGCTCCGCGGGAGGTGTTTTCCTTCTTCATCTCCAAAGCGCTGACTGATGAACTCTGCTTCGTGATGCTGCAGCATTCTCTGCTCTCTCCGAATCTCTTCATTCTCCAAAATGTTTCCTCTTTTGTAGGACTTCAGTAAACCAATCAAGACCCACCCAAATGGGTGGAGACATGTTGTCACCTAATCCAGTTTAACAACCACTCTTGACTAAATCACATCATCCAGGGAGATGATCTGATTACAGTTTCACACATACAGTATTGAATAGGGATTATTCTACCGTTATGAAATGGAATTTTGATTAAAACATGGCTTTTCTGGGGGCATACTTCCTTTCAAACCAGCACACCTCTCTAAAATGGGTTCAGCCTGCCATTTTAACTGGGAGGAAATTATTCCATATTTTTTGTTTTTGTTTTTTTGTTTTTTTTGCATCTTCCAATCTGAATGTTATTCTAGAAATTTAGAAAAAGGGTGGAACGTTCCATATACTAAATAGCCTATCTGCTAGTTTAGCAGCCACAAGGCTAAAAATCTGAGAACTCTGGTAGTTGGTTTGATCAAGACTCTTTTATAAGATTTTTAAACACTTAAGGGGAATTAATGCCTTTAAGAGATGTGTAAACAACTCAGTACATATAAGAAATGAGTAGCAGAGCCAAAGTTGGAATTCCTAGCTTGTGATTTTTTTTTTCAGCTGTTGCTTAGCCTAATAAACCATATAGTATCTTATCCTATATGTTTTTTTCAAAAGGATGCCTTCCCCTTCTTCTTATATTGAATCATATGAACTGTAGTTCTTGTTTCTTTGTCAGAATTAATATTCCCCAATATAACTTTTATAGACTGTCCATAGTAATTTCTTTTTAAAGGACATATTATTTTTAAAGAATATTTTATTAGTTGTTTATGTATTATCACAGCAGTAAACCAGATAATAAAAATAGACCAATTGTTTATTGTCAGGTCCATTGCATTGGTGCTTTTATGAGGATAAAAAAAATTGCATATTTTAAAACATTGAAATATGTAGGAAAAATTAAAATTCTATGTACTGTTAGAAAATAATGTATAATGTATGTTTAAAACATCTATAATTTTATTTATGCATTAATGTAAATGAATATAAATGCAATTATAGACTATCTTGAGGAAAAATAACATGATTTAGATTGGAGGGAAGATAAAAAGGTAAATTTCAGATTACCCAGAAAGAGAGAGAGAGAGTGAGATTTGGGAAGATTCAGTAATTCTATCACTTGCCATTTTTAGCTTCCTTTGCAGAACGTTTTTATGTTTCTGGCTTCTAAATGTTGATGTGTTTAGAATTCAGTCTTCTGAGCTTTTTTCTTCTTTATACTCACTTTTCAGGCAGCCTTATTTGCTCCTATAATTTTGAAGATCATTGATATAGTGATGACTTCCAAATTTATATCTCCACCTCAACCTCCCTGAACTTCAGATTCATATATTCAGCTGTCTATTTGATATTGCCACTGAGAAGTCTAAAAAAAATCTCAAATTTAACATGTCCAAAAATAACTCTTTTATTTGTCCCCTAAACTCACTCCTTCTGCAGTTTTTCCCATACTAGTAAATGGCAACTCTATTCATTCTGAAGCTCAGGCCAAAAACATTGGAAGCATTAAAATATACATATATAAATATACATTTATATATATATGTATAGACATTATTTTTTAGAAAAGTTTTAGATTTACAGAAAAATTGAGCAGCTAATACAGAGAATTTCCATATTCCACTCTTTTCCCTCACAATGTTTTCCCTATTATTAACGTCTTGCACTAGTGTGATACATTTGTTACAATTGATGAACCATTATTGATTTATTGTTATTAACTAACATCCATAATTTACAGTTGGGTTCACTCCTTGTTATACTGTTCTAAGGTTTTGAAAAATGTCATATATCCAACAATACACTATCACACAGAATAGTTTCACTGCCCTAAAAGTCCCCTGTGTTTCACCTGATAAACCCTTTGCCCTTACCCCTGAGTCCCTGGAAGACACTGATCTTTTTACTGTCTGTATGATTTTGCCTTTTCCAGAATGTCATATAGTTGGAATCATACAGTAAGTAGTCTTTTCACACTGGCTTTTTTCACTTGGCAATATGCATTTATCATACGCTTGATAGCTCATTTGTTTTTATTGCTGAATAATACTCCTTTGTATGGACGTACCACAGTTTGCTTATCCCTTCACCTATTGAAGGAATCTCAGTTGCTTTCATGTTTTGGTAATTGTGAATAAAGCTGCTATAGCATTCATGTGCAGGCTTTTACGTGGACATAAAGTTTGCAACTCATTTGGGTAAATACCAAGGTGTGTGAATGCTAGACTGTATGATAAAACTATGTTTAGCTTTGTAAGGAACTGCCAAACTGTCTTCAAATTACTATACCATTTTGCATTCTCACCAGCAGTGAATGAAATTTCCTGTTACTGCATGTCCTTGCCTGCATTTGGTGCTTTCAGTGTTTTGGATTTTAGCCATCCTAATAGGTGTGTAGTGGTAGCTCATTGTTGTTTTAGTTTGCTATTCCTTAATGACATAATGTTGAACATCTTTTCATATGTTTATTGCCATTTGTATATCTTCTTTGGTGAGGTGTCTGTTAAGATCTTTTGCCCGTTTTTAAAATTGGGTTATTTGCTTTCTTATTGTTGAGTTTTAGGAATTCTTTGTATGTTTTGTGGATGCAAGTCCTTTATCAGGTATATATTTACAAATATTTTTTTCCCAGTCTGTGGCTTGTCTTTCATTCTCTTAACAGTGTTATGTGCAGAGCAGAAGTTTTTAACTTTAATGAAGTCTAACTTATCAATGTTTTCTTTCATGGATCATGCTCTTAATGTTGCATATAAAAACTCATGACAAAACCCAAGGTTACCTAGATTTTCTCCTATGTTGTCTTCTATAAGTTTTATAACTTTACATTTTACATTTGGCTCCAGGATTCTTTTTGATTTAATTTTTGTGAAAGGTGTAAGGACTATGTCTAGATTAATTTTTTTGCACATAGATGAGTAGTTGTTCCTGCAAAACACTATCCTTTCTCCATTGAAATGTCTTTGCTCCTTTGCCAGCAATCATTGCTGTGTATGAATGCAGGTTGATGAGGCCGACTGTTGTTTCATTTTTAAAGATGGTGTTAAGGATTAAATTGTGTCCTCCTAAAAGGTATCTTAAAGTCCTAACCCTGGTCCTTATTTGGAAATAGGATCTTTGAAGATATTGTTAGTTAAGATGAGGCCAGACTGGATTAGGGTGGGCCTTAATGCAATATAACTGGTGTCCTTATAAGCAGAGAAAATGTGAGTAAAGTCAGTAGGAGACAGACACGAAGACAGCCATTTGAGCGAGATAGAGAGTGAGTTATGGATTCCTGGCAAGCCGCCACCAGAACCTTATGGACTTCAGAAAAAGACATGGTACTGCTGACACGTTGATTTTGGACTTCTAGCTTCCAAATCTGTGAGAAAATAATTCCTGTTGTTTAATAAGCAAACTAGTCTATAGTACTTTGTTATAGCAGCCCTAGCAGACTAAGACGTTACTCAACATATTTATATTTGGTTTTCTTTGATGATTTACTGTCCATCTTCCCCCATTATTAGAAAATAAGCCTCATGAAAGCAAGAACATTGTTTTGTTTATTGCTGTATCTCCAGTGTCTAACCTGGTACCTGGTAAGTAGCAGTTACTAAATAAGTATATGTTTAATAACTAAATGAACTCTTTTAGGCTACTGAGTTTCCTGAAGCAGGCGCTTGCTAAGTAATACCTTAAAGAACATAAGGATATGCTACAAGCAACCTCCCAAGAGTTTCCACAAAGCTAGAATGCCTGCAAAATCCATTAGCTTGCAGGATTTATCGCCAGATTTCCCACTTTACACTGTAACTATAATATTTGTCCGGGGATAGAGTAGTTACAAGTCTGAAAAGGCACTCTGCCAGTGCATGTAGAACCTTCTTACCTTTTAGTTACATTAGTTTTCATCCACATTCCCGCCCCCCTTTTTTCCTTCTTTGGGAAAGAACTTATGTTAATGATGGTTTAAAGAGTTACTAAAATTAAATGAATTCCTTCTTTAGAACAGTTCTAAAGATATATCCTTAGTTATGCGATTTAATCCTGAAGTGGTACATATTTTCTTGAATACAGGAAATTAGTATTTTCCTGTAATTGAAAAATATTTCTGCTTTGGGGAGCCTATTCTTTATTATGAATTCATTTATGACTATTATTTTATTTAAGGCCCATAGTCTAATAACTACTAAAATGACTTCTATCACTTGGTTTCCCTGCATATCAGTATGTTCTCACACTGTCTCTTTTGGAAATCTGTTGCTGGTGAAACCCCCAAATGCTGGTAGCTTCTTTTAACTGACATGGCATTTTTTTTTCTCCTACTCTGAAGAAGAAAAAATTCTTTCAGTTTATTTTAGCAGAATGACTTCCCACTGGGCTGAAGAGCCATACAAGTCCAGGATTGTTCAGTAGACCCCTTGAAAGTTTAACTGCCTTGATTTTTTACTAGGCAGTCATTGGCATGATTTCCAAGGAGGTGGTCTGTTATCCCTGAAACTTTTCTTCAAGGCTGAGCCTGGGGATAAATTAGGCTTCTTTGATGCACTGGGCACCAAATTAATTTTGCATTATGTTCAAAAGTTACTTTATGGTGTCTTTCCAGTATATCATATCAGAATGAGATAGATGAAGGAGTTAACCCTTTTATTTATAAGACCACATTGAAAAGGGCAGAAAGAGGTATCACTCTGTGGATTAAATTAATACTGATTTTAACACAGGATCCATCCCTGGGTTATTCTCATTTCAACAACATTTGAAGTTAAAAATAATATTGTTTTGAACTTCTTTGTCTTCTCTGTAAATCTTTGGAGTTCTCTTGTAGGATCATTGTAGAAAAATAAGTGCTAATATATTATAAAGGTGTTTAAGTTGCTTGAACAAAGGGCATTAGCCAAATAGTATTAGCCGTGTTTTTGCCTCAGGGTTGTTTCCAAGTTAGCTGATCCATACTTTGGAATTGCCCTATTTTCTGTATGCAGAGCTCTTCTGTGAACAGTTATGAGAAGAAAAACCTGTCATAAACATTAAATTCCGTCAGAGTTGATCAACAACTATGAGTATTACTGATACATCTTTTTATTTAGGTGGGATTTTTCTCTTGTAATATAGCAACTCAAAACCTGAAGTTCTTATATTATTAATATATAGGTTAAGTTTTTTTATATGTGGATTTCTATAAGACCTATCAAATATGAACTTAAGCTTTATCATCTTTATTATTTTAGATATATTTGATAAAACATCTCCATATAATATTTAAAAAAAAACTGAGCTTTTAAATCTTATGCATATAAGGAAAATTTGCTCTGTGGTTTCTAAGTTAAGATTTCATACTGTAATCTTGCTAGAAGTTAAGTGAGATTATAATGTTTTGGTGATGGCTCTCTTTTCAGCATCTTTACAGTCATGTGATTTATAAAGTAAACTTAAGAACCTATTATTATTAATATTACTTTTATTAATAATAGATTGAGAAAGCACAATCTCCTGAATTAAAGTCAAAATAAACATTTTTAGTAGTTTTTACAGTATCTTATAAAGGAAATAAACAAGAAAGGTCTTGAATAGGGAAAGATGATATTACTTTAAACAGATATTGACATTAGACTAGAGGAAATCCTGAACAAGAACCTTTGTCAGAGAATTCCCAAATGTGCTTTGGTAACAGGCAAATAAACTTTTTCTGAGAAGATTCACTGGTAGTTTTCCCCCCATACACCCATGAAGTAGGAGAAATAAGAGCTTGGAGATGGGAACTTCCATTTCATTTTTGACAGTGACTTCCTTCACTCTGAAAACAAAACCCCTTTTACAACTCTGAGCTAATTTTCAAATATTATGGTTTCCCACATGGGTCTTTTGGGTAAGTCTAAAAATGTTTTGCTGTTTATATCAATCAGAGAACCCTGGGAACAAATATTATTTGAGAATGAAAAAAGAGCAGTGGATGAGATAGAAATTCTATCCTAAATTTCATCATATGGGCTGGAATTCCCTTAGAGAAAAAACTATATCTGTATATGTATGTGTGTATATATGCATATGTGTGTATATATTTTTGTGTGTATGTGTGTATGTTTATTTTCTTACTTATTTTCTATTTGAAAATATAGTTTTCAAATAGAAAAATAATATTTTCTATTTGAAAAATAGAAAATGTGTAAAAGTTGTCTTACTAGTTTTTTCCTTCTGGTCTATGTCCCATACTCTGTCAGGAGCATTTAGAGAATTTTTTTTTTCTCAAGAAAAGATTTTGTTTAATTGTGCTTTCTCATTTTTTTTTAAATCATCACAATCGACTTTTATCTTTTTTTGTGAAAAATAACATATATACAAAAAAGCAATAAATTTCAAAGCACATCACAACAATTAGTTGTAGAAAAGATTTCAATTTTGTATGGGTTACAATTCCACAACTTTAGGCTTTTACTTCTAGCTGCTCTAAGACACTGGAGACTAAAAGAAGTATCAGTGATTCAGCACTCATACTCATTTGTTCAATCCGACCTTCTCTGTGTAACTCCACCATCACCTTTGATCTTTCTCCCACTCTTTAGTGCTGTTTTTTTAGTGCTATTCTAAATTATTCATGTTGGAATTCTAATATTGTATAAAGCAATAATTATAACACTGTATTATTATTGGATGTATAGTATATAGACATAATATACATGACAATAATAGCATAAAGGAAGGAGAAGGGAATGGAGCTATATTGGAGCAGTTTCTATATTTTACTAGATTTGTTAGTATTAATCTGAAGTAGATTCTGATAGATTAATATACAGATAGTACTCTCTAGAGCCAAGTTTTTACTGGAGACAAGTGATAACACAATTGAACAAAAAACAAGCAAATATCAAGTACTTTAAAACAATTAATTTCTAGGATCAGTAGAGCTTCTTTGGTCCCAAGTCCAATGTCATTTACTAATGTAGCTAAAATAATAAGTACCAAAAAATAATAATAATGAACTGTGAAGACAAGTTGAACTTTTGTTTAGTATAATAGAGTTGCATAATAAATTTTTAAAAATGTTTGTCAGAATCATAAATTAAAAATTTATATACCTGAAGAGTTAGTCATAGCCATATGGGAAACTCATTCATTTAAAATGTCTCATTCATTCTGCCCAGGTACTATACTAGGCAATGGGGAGTAATAAATTTAAAAAGTTTTCACCCTCAAATTGCCTACAATCCAATAGAAAACAGGCCCTTCATTATATAAATATAACAAAGTGATTACCATAATATAGATTCACACAAGGTACCAATGGAGAGTGGGACACCTCTAAAAGTTGGTGAAAGGTGATTGGGGAGACTTCATGGAGAAGATGATGCTTTGCTGACTCTTGAAAAGGGGTTAAGATTTTGCCAAGTAGACAGAGTTTATTTAGTAAGTGCTGCCTGACAGTTTTGTTTAATAACTGAAGTATTCACACCTCATTGGTTCAACTCTTTCAAAGTTATTTTAGAATGTTTGAATATAGAGAAACTAACTTAGTTACATACTCTCTTCTTAAATCATTATGTACCTATGTAAACTTAAATGATAGTAGATAACCAGCCTTTTGTGACTGATATTTTAACAAACCAATGATCATTCAGTAGTATATTATGCAGTAATTAAGTGGTATCGTGACAAGGACAATTTTATTTCAGCTTATCTAGAAGTTTATTGTTGTTTCAAATCACGCTTGACATCTCTAGTGTCTACTATGAATAGAAAAGCATTACAAATATTGTGGTAAGAATATTTCAAAACAGAGACTTTTCTTTTTAGGTTCTGTGTAGATTCAGTAGCTAACAGGATGAGTGAAGAGTGACCATAAGAATTTTTCTTTAGGGTCTGGAAGTAGAGACTTAAGGGGACAGATAGCACTTTTGCTAAGGAGAATATGATCTTGAATTGTTTGTATATTCAGTTGTAGAATGTTAGCAAATCTTTTTTCCAATTTCTTGAGAATTGGTTGGCTTTATGAAAAGAACAATTGTTTTTTGTTTGCCTTTTAGAGAAAGCTCCTACGGAGGTTACATTTCACTGAATTATTGAACAGTCTTAAGTAGGTAATCATGGATTTTAGTTTATGGCAAACAAAAACTAATAGTGATTTGAAGACCTAGATAATAGATTTAGTAGATTATTTTCCACAGCAAGCAAACTGAATCCTTTGTAACATTAATTGCTTGAGATATACTTTTACCAAAAACAGAGAAAAATTTCATTTTATTTCTTTTTTTTACTCGCTTTTATTAAAAACTTAAGTGTCAGAATAAATATTGAGGACCATAAAAACGTCTATGCTGTGATCTACTAATTCTGTTGCTTTGAAAAATCCAACAGGAATGTTTAAAAAGAAACAAGTATCATCTTCCCCACCCCACCAGCCCCCAACCAATTGAAAGACCTGTACAGCAACAGAGAAATGATTAAGGAAATTGTGAGTCAACTTGGTGGACTGTTATATATAGCTACTAAAAGTAATCATTTTGAAAAACATGAAACCTGGAGAAAATATGTGTTATAGTTTATTTTAAAACAATAGCAACAAAACCAGAATACCAAATCATCATCCACTGGAAGAAACCAAGATAGAACGTTGGACAATGAACACGAGGGTCCTTAGCCAATTTGGATTCACCAAACACTATTAGTATTCCTTGAATCCCATTCTGTAGGTTCCTAAAAATAGCCCTAAAAATACTTTTAGGAACTGTGATCAGGAGAGATGGTGAATGTAAAAGAAAAGGACTGAAAGTTGGTAGAGAGCCCTTATTTATAGGATTTTCTATGGGAAAAAGACAGCTTGAAGTGTATGCTTGAGCTTGAGAGATTTCTTTAGTCAGCATCGTGATAGCCCTCCCCTAAGATTTTGCAGTATTTTATCTTATAATTAATTGAGTGACTGTGAATCCTAAACGTATTGTGACTTTATTTTCAGGATAAGGGAAATCTTGAAGGCATCCCGAAAATTGCAAGGTGACCCAGATTTGCCGATGTCTTTTACTTTGGCCATAGTGGAGTCTGATTCCACAATAGTCTATTATAAACTTACTGATGGATTTATGCTACCAGACCCTCAGGTCAGTTTTGAGGTAACTGACAGTAAACAGTGAAAAAAGGGGAAAATTACGAGATGATGTTAAGTGTGAATCAAGCCATTCATAGAACTACCCCTTTGCAAAATGAACAAATTCAAGAAAAAAATATTTTCTTCATACCTGAGAAAACTGGCTATATTTTGTTCGAAGTAACATGTCCTTAGTTATTTTTGTAAAAATGATTTGATTTTCCTGCCCCTTGGAGAAGATCATAGTTATCCAGAGTGCTTCATAAAGAGATTATGCATTTAATTATTTAATGGATAACTGGGAAAGAATGTAAAGGCTAATAATAGCTTTAAGCTAAAGAACACTTCATTAGGAAATGTTAAATTGGTTGACATTTTGATATGAACACTTTAATAAAATGTTACATATGATTTTTTTCATGCTTTGTTGGCATAATTGGGATAATTATATTAAATGTCTTTCTAATTTTGCTTTTATATTACATTTTATACCGGGAAAAGGTCCATCCTGATCTTTTTTGCTTTTGTGTTGCAGAATATTTCTCTTCGAAGATGACAACTATACTTCCCGATGCTTATTTTATTCATACAAGATTGGATTTGAGACCCATCAGCCTGCTTCATCTTTCATCTCACAGATAGTTGGGGTTGACTTTGCTTGTCCATCTATAGATTTTGTTTCTGAAGAATAAGACTTTCCCAGATAGAAAAATGTTTTTTGTTCAAAAATATAGGGTCATTGCTCTAGAATTTTCTTATCTGGAGACAGTATAATTACAGTTATATACAGGTTTATGCCACGAATATGTTCACAAGATGGATGCATATTTCTTCTGTCATCCCATACTTATAGCCGTCTCTTAGTTCATTACTGCTACAGCTGGCTAATTGTTGAGACTGCCACATCTTTCCCTTACTCAGATCTCCGTGTGCCTTTTGAAATACCGTTCCAGGCACACCTTGACACCTCGAGGGTTTACTTCTGTCTGCTTTTTCATCCCCCATTTTTAATCAGAACTAATGGAAACTTACATGTCTAGCTTAACAGGGACCAGAGAAGTGCTACCTACAAGAGTACTGGGCCTTCCTTTCCATTTTTATTGCCACCAATATCATACCTAGAATATTACAAGAGAGATAATATGGGACAGTATCCAACCTTAAAATTGTCTTTATTAACTAAACCATTTTTATTATTCCATTTTTGTTAGTCTCTCCCAACTAAGTTGTCCAAACCATGAAAAATTATATGCACAAAGATGTTTCAGGTGGCATTACTAGTAATAGCCCAAATAATAAACTACTTAAAAGTTTGGTTCAGGGGACAGCAAAATTTTTCTGTAATGGGCCAGGATAAATATTTTAGGCTTTGCAGGCCACACAGTCTCTGTCACAACTATTCAGCAATGCCGTGGCTGTGCTTCCATGAACTTTATTTACAAATGTAAGGGTCATAATTTACCACCCCTGATACAGGGCAAGGATTGGCCAATCTGTTCCTTATAGACCAAATAATAAATGTTTTAGGCTTTGAGAGCCATACACGATCTCATCACATGTTCTTTTTGTCTTTACAACCTTTTAAAAATGTAAAAACTATTTTTAGCTTGTGGACTATACAAAAATGTAATCCATGGGCCATAGTTTGGCAATCCCTGGTCTAGGGAGATAGTCAATAAATAATGATTTGTATACCCCATATTGGTAATGAATATTATGAAAAACATGAGAAAATGTTATATAAAGTAAAACAAGATAAAGAAATGTATGAATGGGTATGATTATGGCTGCAAATAATGCACAATCATATAATTTTAAAAAATGACAAAGTAAAATTGCTAGCTTTAGTTATGGTGGGATAGCAGGGAAGTAAATGAATGATTTTGTATTTTTTCAATATTTCACTTAGTATTTGGTCTGTTTAGTTTTATAATAAAAATGCTTAAAAATAAAAAAAGTATCTTGAAATCTGCATTAGTTATTGTTCTAGTTTGCTAGCTGCCAGAATGCAATATACCAGAAACAGAATGGCTTTTAAAAAAGGGAATTTAATAAGTTGCTAGTTTACAGTTCTAAGACCGAGATAATGTCCCAATTAAAGGAAGTCTATAGAAATGTCCAATCAAAGGCATCCATCAAAAAAGATACCTTGATTCAAGAAGGTCGATGAAGTTCAGGGTTTCTCTCTCAAGTGAGAAGGGCACATGGTGAACACAGTCAGAGTTTCTCTCTCATCTGGAAAGGCACATGGTGAACACAGGGTTTCTCTCTCTCAGCTGGAAGGGCACATGGTGAACATGTGTCATCTGTTAGCTTCCTCTCCTGGCTTCCTGTTTCATGAAGCTCCCCGGGAGGCATTTTCCTTCTTCATCTCCAAAGGTTTCTGGCTGGTGGACTGTGCTTCTCGTGGCTATGTCATTCTGCTCTGCTCTCTCTGAATCTCATTCTCCAAAATGTTTCCTCTTTTATAGGACTTCAGAAACTAATCAAGACCCACCCACATGGGTGGAGACACACCTGCAGCTAATCCAGCTTAAAAACCACTCAATTAAATCGCATCTCCAGGAAGATGATATAATTACAGTTTCAAATGTACAATACTTAATAGGGATTAGAAGAAACAGCTGCCTTTACAAAATGGGATTAGGATTAAAACATGGCTTTTCTAGGGTACATACATCATTTCAAAACAGCACAGTTATTGCAAAACAGCCTAAAGTAGCACATATTTTTATCTCACAGTTTCTTTGCATTAGGAGTACAGGCTTAGATTAGTTGAGTCCTCTGTAAGGCTATAGTCAAAGTGTTGTCCAGGGATCCAGTCTCATCTGAACTTTGGGGAAGGGCCCACCTCCTCACTCCTGTGGCTTGTTGACAGCCTTCAGTTCCTAGCTGTCTGTTGATGAGAGGCCGCCCTCAGCTGCCTGCCACATGAGCCAGCACAGTTATCATTGCAAAACAGCCTAAAGCAGCACATATTCTTTATCTCACAGCCACATGAGCCTTCCCAACATGGCATGTTGTCTCCTCAAAGCCAATGGAGACAGTCTCTCAGCAAGATGGACTTCGTAATTTTATATAACATAATCACATACATCCTATCACCTTTGCTGTGTTCTGTTGGTTGGAAACAAGTTACAAGTCCTCCCACAGCCCTCTAGAATATAGCAATAATAAGAATGGAAAAATGGCAAAAAAAAAAAAAA
>PVIY010032836.1:0-28643 GCA_004026745.1 Myrmecophaga tridactyla
AAAATAAATAAATAATAGGGGGAACAAATGTCAAAATGAATTTAGTAGATTGAAATGCTCGTGATCAGTGAAAGGGAGGGGTAAGGGATAGGGTATGTATGATTTTTTTTGTTTTATTTTTATTTCTTTTTCTGAATTGATGCAAATGTTCTAAGAAATGATCATGATGATGAATATACAATGATATAATTTAAAAAAATAGGAAATGTCCAATCTAAGGCATCCAGGGAAAGATACCTTGGTTCAAGAAAGCCGATGACGTTCAGGGTTTCTCTCTAAACTGGAAAGGCAAGTGGCTGTGTTTGCTAGCTCTCTCTCCCAGCTTCTGTTTCATGAAGCTCCCCCCAGGGGCATTTTTCTTCTTCCCCTCCAAAGGTGTCTGGTTGCACAGGTTCTATAGCTTTTTCCAAAATGTCTCCCTCCTAAAGGGCTCCAGTAAGCAATCCCACCTTGAATGGGTAGATACACACCTCCATGGAAATAATTTAATCAAAAATTACCACCCACAATTGGATGGGTCACATCTCATGGGAACAATCAAAAAGGTCCCAACCAGCAATACTGAATGAGGATTAAAGGACATGGCTTTTCTGGGATCCACTACAGATTTAAACCGGCACACCCTCCAACCTTATTCCTCCCCCCAAGTTTCAGTCCAGCTGTTAGTATCTGTGATTCTGTCCTGGGAATCAGTATTTTATGTGTTAAAGTAGACCTGTGTTTTTTAGAAATTGCTTTTGCAAGTCATTCATGGTTCCTAGATTCTTCAGTACCCAGTGATGATTTAAAAGGCATTTCAATAAAATGTAGTCAAACTTGAATATAGTTATCCTTCCACACTGCAGGGGTTAGGAGTATAGCACCCTTGTGATCTGGAAAATCTGTGTAAAATTTTTTTTCTTCAGGGTTTCAGGAAACTCCCTAGCTGCCTCTTGATTGGGAGACACTGCTGATCATTACACTATTTCTGTTTGTAGCTAGAGACATTGCTGATTTACACTGCATAGGTGTTCTAGTTTGCAAGCTTCCGGAATACAATATACCAGAAACGGGATGTCTTTTAAAAGGGCTAATTTATTAAGTTGCAAGTTTACAGTTCTAAGTCTGTGAAAATGTCCAAATTAAGGCACCCACAAGAGGTTACCTTCACTTAAGAAAGGCTGATGAAGTTTGGGGCTTCTCTCTCAGCTGTAAGGGCATGTGGCAAAGCCTGTTAGCTTTCTCTCCCAGCTTCTTGTTTCTTGAAGCTCCCCTGGGGGTGTTTTCCTTCTTCATCTCCAAAGTTCTCTGGCTGTGTGGGCTCTAAAGTTTTTTCCAAAATGGTTGCCTTTTAAAGGGCTCCAGTAAGCAACTCCACCTTGAATGGGTGGAGACCATCTAATCAAAAGTTACCACCCACAGTTGGGTGGGTCACAGTTATGTAGGTCACGTCTCCACAGTTGGGTGGGTCACATCTCCATGGATAATCCACATCTCCATGGAAACCATCTAATCAAAAATTACTACTACAATTGGGTAGGTCACATCTCCATGGATAATCAAAACACCTACCCAGTAATATGAATGAGGATTAAAGGACATGGTTTTTCTAGGGTACATAACAGATTCTTACTGGCACAATAGGCTAAATCTTTTTTAAGAATTTTCAAACCAGTTTTTGCTGGCCTGAAAATCTGTATTAGTAGATTCTTCACTTTCATTTTCCTTTAGGATATCTTATAAAGACTTGCCTTTTTTGTATGATGCCAGAATCTACTGGAATGCCTTTTTTTTTTAATAACAGTCCTGCACATTTCTACACTTTTTGTGAATCTGCTGGCCTTTGTGTGTCATCTGTGCCTTCTGCAAAAATCCCCCCCATTTTAATTTCTTATGCTGACCCACGATATATCAAAACCACGATGGAGAAAGTCACGGTGTGGAAGGGATAACTGTGTATCCCATGCTAACATTTTTCTTTATTCTCAGAGTATGTGATAAGAAACATTACTTATGTTACTATTTTTCTGTTTAAGTATTGGGTTCAAAGAAGTTTCTTTATGAATGGAAATTTTCTCCAAGAATTGAGTGTGTGGATACATATATTGAAAATATTATTCTGCAGATTGGAAGTAACAGTGAACAGACCCATCTATAACAACCTCTCTATTTTTAAAGACAGTGTATACTGGAATTGATCATCACTGGAAAGAAGCTGTTTTTGCCACATGTGGACAGCAAGTGGACATTTGGGATGAACAAAGAACCAATCCTATATGTTCAATGACCTGGGGATTTGACAGTATAAGTAGTGTTAAATTTAACCCAATTGAGGTAATGTTCCTTTTTAAAATATGTTCTGCTTATTGTTTCCTTATTATTTAATAATATGCCTTTTAAGTTCTGTTTATGAAACTTGAGTGTGTAATATAAGAATTTCTGAGTTTTAACAGTGTTCTGGCATTTGGTCAGTGTTCCAGTTTATATCTGAGTTATATCCTTGGTCAGCTCTTAACTTGTTTGCCTGCAGTTCAGTCCCAGACACCTGTGTTAAGCATCATTGGAAGAGGGACGTATACAGGGCGTCATGGGGATGGAATCCAAGCAAATACTTTACTATTTAACTTTAGTTTTATTCATACCTTCAACACTTATGTTCCACAGATTACATCATTGCATCTTTAGGAAAATGTCAAATTTTCTGAACCCTCTTTGAGGCTGAAAGGAGCACTTAGTATTCTTTTCTCTAATTATTTGTAAATGAGAAGGGCACCAGTACTTCATAAAAATATGCATAATTTTTATTGTGTGACGTTGTAATTAGTTACAGTTATATTTGTCTATGCTCAGAAGTCTGAATTGTGATTCCCAGTTCTTTTCAGGTCTTTGGGAAGAGGTGGAGATTGGCCATTACTTGCTGTGTATTCAGGTTTGAATTTAGGAGGAGGCTGCCCTGGTGACTAAGCTAGCCCTTTCTTTGAGCTTTTTCTGAATATTTAGCAGATGAATTCATTGTCTAGAGAACTTAGGAGATGGCTTTTTCCTGAAAAAAGAAAAAGAAATCACTATTAGAAGGCTATCATAAAGTTTAACTGGAACACAGCCAATGCCTATTTGTTTATTTTTATAGCTGCTTTTGTGCTACAGTGATTGAGTTGAGTAATTGCAACACAGACCAAATGGCCCACAAAACTAAGATACTTACCAGCTGGCCCTTCAACAGAAAAAAAGTTTACTGTTCCTTGCTCTAGAACATCCATCTACTATACCTTTTTCATTCTATCTTCTATCTCCCTTCCCTATGTTCTCCCTGGTTGTAGAAGTGAGGTGTGGCATGGAAGGGCAAACCAGCTTTGCAGAGTGGGACCTAGATGATACCAGGCAGAGGCAGGCTACAAACACAAGTGATTTGTAGGTTCATTTTATGCCCTATTTGGGATGGAACTGTATATCCTGCCATTGTGCCTTTGCACTGACCTTGTATAAGTTACAGTTTCTCTGTATTTACTTTTTTATTTATAAATCAGATTAATTATGGCTCAGTGTGTTTCATAGGTTTGTTGTGAGTTTAAAATGTGATAATATATGTGAACTTTTGAGAAAGTGCTACCCAAATTCAAGGCGATGATGTTATCACTATAAAAAAAGCCAAGAGAAACAGGCAGATATTGATTCCTACTTCTCTCAGGGTCAAAGAAGATGTGCTTCTTTGTTTTGGTGAACACCTATATCAGAAGAGATAATGTCCAATTCTAAAATTACTTTAGACTGTTTCTCAGACTTGTCAGTAAGTCAGCTCTGTTCATTGCATTTCTTTATTAATCCTATGAACTGACTTAGTTGTGAAAGCAAATGGTGTACATCTCTTACTTTATATTAAACATATTGGAGACAACATGTTCCTGTGAGCAAATGGAGTGTATTTGTCTCCTCTAATCATTAATAATTAATTTTCTGTTAAAATATTGAAACCTAGAGTTCTGGTGAAGCCAAAAGCTTATGCTGAGCTTTACCACATTTTACAGTGTGAAAATTGACTTTCAGTCTGGCAGAATTCTTTTACTTTGCTTAGATCAAAGCCTTTGTGTTTAGAAATGGAACCTGGTCAACTTTGAGGTGACATAATGGGAAACCAAGAAAAATCGAGTCACTAACTAGGGGAAAGTCTCAGAGAGGTGGTGAATAAAAAGGAGGGTTTGGAAAAGAAATGGAAATCATGATTTTGTAGCATTAGCTTTATGATGCTTCGTTTAAACTGTGTATAATAAGTATGTAGTTGGAGTCAGCTGGCATATAGCTATTTAGTAAAGAACACTTATTCCTCTTAACGCTTGCGAAAGGAAGTATTAATAGGCAGAAATCAGGAGTTGTGCATGTCAGGAACCATGAGTGAGGAAGAATGCTACTACAAATGGTGAGATTCAGGGCTCAGTAGTAAGAGGACGTATTTTGACAATATTCACCAAGCATTGTTTACGTACCTTGCACATTTATAAATGGCTTAAAAATAAATATTTGAAACATCTTGAAATGATCAAAGGAACAGGCCTAATTTCTACAGAAAGTTAACAAAAATAAGGAAACGTTTACCCTAATAAAGTAATACATTCATATAATTAAAAATATTTATTGTAGATATTAACTTATAAATGACACTGCCTAATGCTGCCCAGATTGTAGTAAAATTGGCATATTCCTGCATTGATGTACACAACTCTGTGGAAAATAATTAGCCCTATATATCAAAAGCCCTAAATATGTTCATACGTTTTGATTCAATATCCCACTCTAAAATTTTACCCTAAGAAAATAATGAAAAAGAAGGACTAAATGTTTGAAAATGGTTATCAATGCTTTTTGTAATAGAAAAAATAGGAAATAAGTCTAAGTCAAGTAATGGATAAGTAAAATACGTTCTATTATAAATTAAACACAGTATTGTCTGTGCACTATCACAGGATCTACAATACATGCATAAGGGTTTAACAGTGAAAATATTTAGAGTTCTGAGGTGATGGGTGGTTTATTATCCCCTCTTAAAGTGGATTTTAATGTTGTAACCATGTTTTTAACATAAATATGAGGAATAATTAAATCTTTTGTTTGCTGAATGAATAGGTGTGCTGCCAAGCTTGGCTTTTAACTAGTGATTATTCACTTATTTTTAGACATTTCTCTTGGGAAGTTGTGCTTCTGACAGAAATATAGTACTGTATGATATGAGGCAAGCCACCCCTCTGAAAAAGGTGAGTTTCAGTGTCATCTTTTGCTTTATACAAATGTTAATGTATTCCTCTGTAAATCAGAATGATTGAAATTATGGAGCAAATGATTTTTTAAGAATTTATATTGTTTACATTTGAAATTGTTTTCATAGAGATGTTCTTAGAACCCAAAGTGATAATAGTAGCATTCTCTCAGCTCTTTAGAGACCCTTACATTTTCACTCTTACACAAAAACCTACCTTGAGGTTATTACCATCTGGCTATATGACTGACTGTACCCTCACTGCTGCCTCACTCATTGAAGTCTTTGGTATCTGACTCTGTCTTATGCATCCCAATTCCTGCCACCCACCAGGGTGATTTCAGCTTTCATGTGGGCAGTCTATCCTGTTCCCTATCCTCTGAGTTCATTGTCTCTCTGCACTCTGGTTACATTCATCTATATTGTACCTTAGTAGTTTATTGCTTTGCCCTTCACCCAGAAATACCCCACTTCTGGAATCTTTTTAAACTTCTGAGTGCTAACCACAACCTTCTTTCCTTCCAGCTTTCTGACTCTCTTACTCCCTTTCTACCTGTTGTTAAATCTCAGTGAGACTCTTTGACCCTATATTCTCTTCCTTTTATCCTGTCATTCCTGGAAGACACAGTTTTACTACCTATTCAACTTTGACACCATTGATTCAGTTAATCAAGAAATACTCATTGACTGCCTACTCCATCAACACTGTGTTAGGTACTGGGAATATAACACAAGGTTCTTTTTGTGTTGTCTTGTATGTTTAAAATGTGTTGTAGGTTTTATGAAAACCACAAAAATGAAAATTCTATTTCATTAATTTAGACTATGAAAGGATTATTTTTGGGGGGGTGTGCAAGGGTAATTCAGTGTTAGAATTCTCACCTGCCATGTGGGAGACCCGGCTACTATTCCCGGCCCATGCATTTCCCAAACAAACGAACAAGCAAACAAACAAACAAAAAACCCAACAAAAATTCAACAAATCGTGCTGCAATACAGGGTTATGTACATGGAAAAAGAATGAAATGTGACCCTTGCCATACAGCACACACAAAAAAAGGGTTATTTTAGCTAACTATTTACAAATAAGATTCCTTTTAAGTAGGAGCTCCCCTATTGTATATGAAGTAGGTCTAGAATAGCACACATTTTTCCAGGAACACATGCACTGCTGAAAGTCAGTATAGGCTTATGGAAATATTCAGATGTTACAGTCTAGATAGATGTCACAGTCTGGACAGATGTCACATTCTAAAAAGTGATCAAAAAATACATGTTAGTGAACTTTTACTTTATAATTCCGTATCCGACTACTGCAGTTATTTAATAAAAATGTTCAATATTTCTTTATGTGTGAAAGGCTTTTTCCCAGAAAAATGTAAAGATGACCTAGATGACTTTTTAGCATGAAGTTAGAATTATGTGCAGACCACATGCTTCATGATAGAAATTAAAAATTCCTCTTTTCTCAAAGAAAAAATATATTTCTTTATAACTTTTGTGAATGCCTTGATAGAATTGTACTGGTTATCCTGTAGCCAGTATTGTACTGCATATCATTTCTTTGAAAATCTTTCCACAGGGAGTTACAGGTTTTTAATGTGATGACTTCAGTGTATACTGGACTGACTTCAGAGGTGATATTTTAATGAATGCTGATGATATAAAATAGGAAAAAATAGAAGGCTGTTCAGCACTTTTTGCATGTTGGAATAGCTGTGTGGTAGTTCATTAATATTATTCAGTGAGACTTATAAATAGTGCTATATACCAATGATATGGATACTATTTTAATGCCAACGTATTTTTAAGTATGCTTAACAATATAGTGCTAGTAACCGGTCAGAAATCATGACTTTTAGAACTTTTAAGAGCTGCTGTTCTACTCTGTGGCACTACTTATAACCAGGCTTTAAGCTATTAATAAATAATTTAGGAAATCCATGTTCTGGTTATCCAGAAAGTAAAAAGTAGTTGGATACCATTACAATGTATGTTATGGTAACCTTAAACTGTTAAGTGCCTTGCAGCAGCTTCTTACATCTTCTGTCAAACAAAATTTTAAAGTATCATCAGGTTACTTCCAGGATAAGACTCAAACCCCTTAGCCTGGTATTAGAGCTTTTCTGTAGTCTTGTCTTTCTTTTCCTTCTTTATCCTCTAGAGAAATATATCTTCTCAATTTCATATTCTAATGCTTTCCAAAATAATGTTCTGCTTCTTTGTGGTCCTCTGAGCATTTCTGCTCATCATTGCTTTTGTGATGCTGTTTCCTTCTGCCTGGCATTTTCCTTTGTTGAAGTCTGTCCTAATACTGCAGGCCTTTATGGCCAAGCTTAAACACCCTCTCATTGGTCAAATCTGAACAGTCTGTAGCAATCTGCATATTCTTCTCTTCACTCTGGAATCCATAATTTCAGTTACTTGCTATAGAACTTCATATTTTCGACTGGGGTTGTATTTTCTTTCATTGAATTTACTCTACTATTTTGGAATTGGACTGCATTAGTTATTTGATGTTAGTACTGTATCCTAGTCTTCTTTATAATTTCCGTATTACAGGTATCTAGTTAGTACTTACTGAATTGAAAGTTCTTACACTAGCATCTACCTAGTAATGTAGCAGTACTTCACACCCCATGAAGTAGGCCATGTACAGTATTTTGTTTCAGAAAGTTTTATAACTAATTGAGACTATCAGCTTTATTTGTTTAGTTGCTTGCTGTTGGGTATGAGTTTGACTATTTGTTTAAATAAGTGTTATCCTGATCAGGGTGACCTGTTTCTCAGTAGTTCTTAGGTGGTCATTCCAGAACTTAGATATCAAAACTTACTACAACTTTAAAATGACTCTCAAAAGGGAGAGCAATAGTGTCAGTGAAGTAAGGAGTGTTAGTGTAAGTTCTGATTTCAAATGTTAGAATTGTGGGGACACAGAAAGGGCCATACATCATTCCTATGCTGTGAGCCCATTTTCATAATCTGCATATAAAAGACCTGCTTTTAATATTTGTTTTTCCTAAATCTTTTTTTTAACTTTTTTATTGTATAGTATAACAAATATACAAAGCAAAGAAATAAAAAAGCAGTAGTTTTCAAAGCACTCTTCAACAATAAGTAACAGGACAGATCCCAGAGTTTGTCATGGGGTACTATACAGTCCTCTCAGAATTTTCATTCTAGATGCTCCAGAATATAGGAAGCTAGAAGGCTTTTATCACCACAATCAACTTTTTTTCTTTTGTGAAAGGTAACGTATATACAAAAAAGCAATAAATTTTAAAGCACAGCACCACAATTAGTTGTAGAACATAGTTCAGAGTTTGACATGGGTTACAATTCCACAATGCAGGTTTTTACTTCTAGCTGCTCTAAGTTACTGGAGACTAAAAGAGATCAATTTAATGATTCAGCAATCTTACTCGTTTGTTAAATCCTATCTTTTCTGTATAACTCCACCATCACCTTTGATCTTTCTGTCCCTCTCTTTAGGGGTGTTTGGGTTATGGCCATTCTAACTTTTTCATGTTGGAAGGGTCTGTCACTAATATGAGGTAGGGAGAGGGAACTATCTGATGTTCTGGGCCCTCTAGGTTTCAGGACTTATCTGGTCCAGGGACCCATCTGGAGGTTGTACGTTTCTGGAAAGGTTCTGCATGGAACCCTTGTGGAATCTTATATATTGCCCTAGATGTTCTTTAGGGTCAGCTAAAATGGTCCTGGTTGGGGTTTGGCAGGTTATGAGAGGTAGCTAAGTCTAACTGAAGCTTGTGTAAGAGCAACCTCTAGAGTAGCCTCTCAACTCTATTTGAACTTTCTCTGCACTTCTTTTCCCCGTTTTGGTCAGAATGGAATTGTTGATCCCATAGTGCCAGGGCCAGTTTTATCCTTGGAGTCATCTCCTTTGTCACCAGGGAGACTTTCACCCCTGGATATCATGTTCCATGTAGGGGAGAGACAATGGTTTCATTTGCAGAGTTGGGCTTAAAGAAAGTGAGGCCACATCTGAGCCACAAAAGAGGTCCTCCAGAAGTAATTCTTAGGCATACCTATAGGTAGGCTAAGCTTCTCTGCTACTCACATAAGCCTCACAAGAGTAAGCATCAAGATCATGGGTATGGCCTATTGATTTGGGTTCCCTATAATTTGAGTCAGTATCAGGCGATTTCCAAGTTTTTTCTCCCATCCCTTAAGGGATTTTGCCAATACTTTTTGATTATCTACTTAATATACTCTAAGATGTATCCAGGCATTACATTAATCTATACAGGATTAAAGGACCTTTTTCTTATTCTGGGCTCCCTGTGTTTCAGTTGTTCAAATAAGCTATGCAAATAGGTTGAGTTAGATTATGTGCTACAGAACATTTCAGTTCCAAACCAAATAAACCTTTCTTCCTTTGATCTCAAAGATTATGTGTGGTTCTAAAATATAGACATTGTCTTCCTTACTCCTGTGTGCTGAATTACTTTAACCCCAACCTGATAGGCTTCGTTCTTATCTCTAAATATCAGGTTTTATATATATATATATATATAATATATATATATATGAAACAGCCTCTTGAAATCCAGAAATAATAATTACCACTCCAGACTAAATATGTCTGCTATAAAAGCTTACAATCTAGGCCCCTGTTTTCTTATAAGCATTTTCTATAGGAGACCATACCATTGTTATTCTTTTGTTCCTGGCTCATTCTGCCTCACCAAATATCCCACATGTTCATTCATATCGTTGCTTGTCTCATGATTTCGTTCCTTTTTTGTAGCAGCACAACATTCGTTCATAAGTATACACCATTGCTCGATAATCTACAGTGCATCCTTCAGCCACCTGCCTTCATCAGGGATCATGTATAGTACCCAAAGTCCACAGTCCATCAACACTCAATTTTAGATCATTTCATTGTTTCCAAGAGAAAGAAAACAATAAACACTACGCTTGCCAAATAGGAAATCTAAACCTCCTCTTAACTCTTATCCCTCCCCCAAATCATTTTTATAACATGAATAAATTTAAAAATATTAGACATAGAAAATGTATTCATTCAAATTTGAACTAGGTAAATAGGGGATAATCTTTCCAAAATACCGCTTAAATCATTTCACTCATTTGTGTGATGTAGTGGGAAGATCATACATGAACTTTGGCATTAGACTTTAAGTGGGTGACAATCTGAGTTTTTCTTATAAAATGTTGTCCTGTTGCTGCTTTCAGGATTTTCTGCTTCTCTTCAACATTTCACAGACTGATTAGTGTGTGTTTTGGGAGAGACCTATTTGGATTTATTCTGTTTGGAGTTCATTGGACTTCTTTGACTTGTATATTTATGTCCTTTTTAAGGGTTGAGAAGTTTTTCCCCATTATATCCTCAACTACTCTTCCTAGCCCTTTAGTCCTCTCTTCTCCTTCTGGGACACCAGTGATTCTTCTATTTGTGTGCTTTGTTTTGTCTATCATTTCCCTGCGATCCAGTTCAAAATTTTCCATCTTTTTTGCCATTTGCTGTTTTGAGTCTTTGAAATCAGTTATCCTGTCCTCTGTGTCTCTTGTTCTTTCTTCTTTCTCTTCAGATCTGCTATTGTGTGCCTCAGTATGTTTTTAGTATGTTTTTTATTTGGTCAACAGTCTTTAATCTCTGTGATATCTGCTATTTTTCTATTTATGCTTTCAAATTCCTCTTTATGCTCTTCTACTGTCTTCTTGATCTCCTTTATATTATTAGCCATCCACTTATTTTATTAAGTAAGTTATATGAACATCTTTGATTAGTTGCTCCAACATCTGTGTCTCTGTTGTTTTAATTTGGTCATTAGGCTGGGCAATATCTGTCTGCATTATGATGTGCTTAGTGATCTTCTGTTGTTTTCGTCACATGTAAATATCTTGATTGATTTACTTTGGGAGTTGATTTCCTTCGATAGTCTAAAGCCTTGTGGTTGTAGGGTGGATATGTAGCAGGATGTATGGTACCGGGTCAGGCACAACAGTGCAGTGATGCATTGCAGTGCAGATGCAGGTGCAGGTTGGGGATGTGATGCTAGTGCTTGTGAATGTGGGCACCCAGCAGCCAGGGAGGATGTAGTTGTGCGGGTGCACAGGTCTGGGAGATGTAACCCTGATGTACACTGATCTAGGATGTGCGGCCCTTTGTGCGCATGTGCAGAGCTTTGGCAGCAGGTCAGTGTTATACCTTCATGGGCTGGGGGCGGATGTGATTCGGCTTCTCAGGTCAGCGCTTTCTCTGTCTGGGAATCATGACTGAGGACCCTGTGCATGTGCGTGTCTCGGAGTACTGTAAGCTGATGTTTCCAGAGCTGGGAAGTGTGACTGAAGGCTTTGTGCATGTGCAGGTCTAGGCGTGCCATGACGTGATTCGCAGAGCTCAGGGGAACAGGGGAGGCTGTGCGACACTATGGGCAGGTTGGGTGGGTGTAGCCTGGGTATGGAGTTAAGCACCTGCAACCTCCATGCACTGGCGACACCCTGCAGGGAGGGGAAGTAGTGCTTGGGCTGCATTTGGGGTGGGAGTGGGGGTGGGTACACGTGCTGGGGGTTGGTGGGGCGAGGGTGCTTGGAGCGTGGGGAGTGGGGGCAGGTGATGGGGTTCATGTGGTGCAGTGTGCGGTGAGTCGTGGGTCGCGGGGCTGCACTGATGAGGGTAGCACGTTCAAGGAACTTGGCTTGGCTTACTTCATAGTCCCCATTTCCCCATCCTTCTACTTCTGTGCGCTCCGGGCTTCCGAGCTAGGGTCTGGTCCTCTGCCTCTCAGTTCCTTGGCCTCTGCAACCAGGGCTGCCCTATGTGGTGCAAAAGGTTCTTCCAGGTCAGCCGCGCTCCTGAATTGCTGTCTCAGTCGCCCTCCTGTCCCTTCTCTAACTTTTCCTTGGAGCAGGGCTGACTCGATCTACCCTATTCCCTGCTCCCTTTAAGTGGGTAATAATCTGAGTTTTTCCTATAAAATGTTGTTCTCTTGATGCTTTCAGAATTTTCTGCTTCTCTTCAACATTTGACAGACTGATTAGTATGTGTCTGGGGGAGTAAGTGTTTACAAACATTAGTATGTTACTTGTCTTTTGAAACCTTTCCTCTCTGTCCAAACCCTAAGCTCACACCATTAACTTTGCCTGTACTTTGATACATTTTGCACATCTCATTTTCCTGAATGAAGTATAAACTTTTTGAGGTCAAGTGATTATTTTTATATATTTCATTATTTACTACCATGCTTATGTATTCAGAAAACAGTTGTTGATTGATTTTTTTTTTCCTATTGCTTTGAGCTGGGTAGGTTCTGTGCACATAATAGGTACTTACTAAAAATTTGCTTAAGTCAATGAGAAGGAAAGGAAATTTATGCATTTTAGAGGGAATTTTATAGTAATGGAATAATGTATGTTTCCTTTCTCAGGTTATCTTAGATATGAGAACAAATACAATCTGTTGGAACCCTATGGAGGCTTTCATTTTTACTGCAGCAAATGAAGATTACAAGTAAGTTTCCCCTCTTTTTAAAAGTTATTTCTGGGGCGGCTGCCGTGGCTCAGCAGGCAGAGCTCCGACCTGCCGTGCTGGAGGTCTGGAGTTCGATCCCTGGTGCCTCCTGCCCATATGCAAATTAAAAAAAAAAAAAAAAAGTTATTTCTGTCAGGAAGAGCTCAATTGTAAAAGTCTTACTATGAAATATGTGTCACTAGGTAGTGTACTTTCATATATGTTAGAACACTGTTGTTTGTGAATTGGTGACAAAAAGCTTGGGCTTTATTTAGGATCGATGAGCTGACATTATGTTTGAACAGGAAACATAAAATGGCTGTTAACCTTAGGAAACTTATTCTTACAATGGTGGATAAGAGGAATCAACAGGGGAAAATTGGAGGCAACCAGTTTCAGAACTGTTTTGGTCTTGGAATGAAATAATAAAGCTGTAACGGTGAATAGGACTTCCGTGAAAGCAAGGCAGCAAAAACATACCTGCTCTGTGGTTTTATGAGGTGGACACTGCATATCTCCAGAGGACACTTCACATTACAGCCTATCTGCATGGTTTCTGGAGTTCTTTAAAGCATAGCTTGTGTGATAGTAAGTGGTAATCCTGGATAAATGCCATAGACCAGGTTTCTCAGCCTCAGCACTGTTGATACTTAGGAAGTGATACTTCTTTGTTAGGGGGCTGGCCTGTTCACTGTAGGATGTTTAGCAGCATTCCTGGCCTCTACCCACTCAGTGCCTTCTTGCTTGTGACAACCAGCAGGCCCCTGATGGAGAACCCCTGGTCTAGATGTCTAGATCAGGAATATAAGCAGTTGTCTGCTCAGAAATTTAACCACAAAAAAAAAAATTTTCAACCCTACCGTGGATGAAAATCCATGCTATGTTGGAATATTAAAGAAAGAAAACAGTGGTTTGTTGGGCAGGCTGCCGTGGCTCAGCAGGCAGAGCTCCAGCCTGCCATACTGGAGGTCTGGAGTTCGATTCCTGGTGCCTCCTGCCCATATTCAAATTAAAAAAAAAAAAAAAGAAAACAATGGTTTGTCTTTTGGTAAGAACTACATGACATTTGGGATTTTTTATCACTAGCATCAGTGACTTTTTGCAATAGTGGTATTAAAAAATAATCTTTTTCAAGTGTTGGGTTTTTTTTTTTTTTAACAGTTTACTTTGAAATACTTTTAGGCCTGCTGAAAAGTTGAAAAATAGTACCTGTTACTTAGTTTCCACTAATGTTAACATCTTACATAATAATAATACAATTAGCAAAATCAAGAATTAACATTAGTAAAATAGTGTTTATAACTTTATTACATTATCAAGTTTTCCCCCAATGTTCCTTTTCTGTTCCACAGGATTCGTGGTGCATTTAATTCCCATTTCTTTTTAGTTCATTCAATCTATGACTGTTCCTTAGCCTTTCTTTCTCTTGTATGATCTTAGTGCTTTTGAAGAAGACTCAGCAGTAATTTTGTAGCCTGCCACTTACTTGGGTTTAACTGATATTTCAGGTTAGGCATTTTTAGCAAGAATACTACAAAATTGATGTGCCCTTCTCAGAGTATCATATCAGGGTGTATGTGATATCAGTATGTCTTAATATTGATGATACTAACCTTGATCACTTGGCTAAGGTGGTCCCTGGCAGGTTTCTCTACCATAAGTTACTATTTTTTCCCTTTGTAACTAATATTATCTTTGAAGGGGGGATATTTTGAAACTATGCAGCTCTATCCTTTTTCTCTTCAAAATTTGCTCACTAATCTTAGCATTTTGAAGAGTTCTGATGTGAGAAACTTGGTCACAATAATGCTATATTACTGTTGTTCACTGTCCCTGTTGAGTTATGTGGAGCCCTGTTCTGTTGGCTATTTCTAAATCTTAAACTCAAGTCATTGTTCTTATCAGTTGTGCACTAAGTATAGTTTTCTAATTTTGGCACACCCTCTGAAAACCTGTGATCATCCTCATATATAATAGATAGCAGTGTAAATTATTGCAGCTTTGTTGGAAAGTAATTTGGCAACTTAGTGCCTTTGGACCTAATAATCTTCCTTGTAGGAATCTGTCCAGATTTAATTGAATATGTCCCATACAATTAAAGATTGAATGGCAAACATTCAAATATCAGGATTTCATTAAATATTATTTATAAGAAGTAAAAAATTAGAAACCATATATCAAAAATTTGGGAAATAATTTATTTTAATTCTTATGTAAATGTGTAGCCATTAAAGTCTTCAAAGATAATTTTATGATATGGGTAAATAAATGCCCATCATATGCTAGATGAAACCACAAATTACAGAGGTTTATACAGTATTATCTCAATTTTATTAAAATGGCATTGTGAAGAGATTAGAAAGAGCTAGTTTCTCTGGGTGGTGAAATTAAAGGTAATTTCTATATTCGTTGTCCTTTTTCAAAATTCCCACATTTTCTACAATAAGATTGATATTTATAAGGAAGAAAATGTGTGTGTGTATAATCTTAAGGAATAATAACAACTTGATACTTTTCTCCATCCCTCAACTGTCTTAGTATGAGATGTGTGTTATTTGGATAATGGGTCTTATTTTTACTAGCACCTCTTACTACTGTATATGGTTTATTTCTAGAAGTTTGTGTTGGATATTTAAAATATCTTATATACTTTTTTTTAAAAAACAGCTTATATACTTTTGATATGCGGGCCCTTGACATGCCTGTAATGGTACATATGGATCATGTATCTGCAGTGCTCGATGTGGATTACTCTCCTACTGGGAAGGAGTTTGTGTCTGCTAGCTTTGATAAATCTATTCGAATCTTTCCTGTGAATAAAGGTCGAAGCAGGTATGTGACTATCAATAAGCCATCTATTTTTCTTTAAATTTTTTTTTAATCTTGATGTTCTTTTATCTTTTCTAACAAGTTGACTGGTTATGTGTATATGGTGGGACTGTGTAATCTACAGGCAAGCATCAGCTTCTTTCATTACCAGTAATATTATATAATTTGTTGGCATAGACTCTTAGTGTTTGTCTTAGGGCCAGTCCTTTTCTTTTGGAAACATTTGTAAGTGTTTGTTTTATAGTAAACTTAAAAAAAATGTTTTTGATAAAGAAGAGCTTGAATGAGTATGTTTTACCCTAACGTAGTTTAAGAGCAATTAGTAATAATAAACCACACATTTGTTATTTTTTACTTACTTCACATCAACTCTATGGAGTCCAGGTGGGAGAAATAATAGTTTAAATTGTGAGACTCATTCTCCCTGTTTTCCATTTATTTAGCATATGACCTCAAATGATAGAGAGGTGGAATAAATACTCAGCTGTTCCTTAGTCTCAGTTTTTGTGCCTGTTATTTTTTAAGTACATTGATTATGATTCTGTTTAAAACATGTGTTGTCTTATACAGTTGGCCCTCTACTCTATATTATATATTAGTGAATATGTTTACACGTCTATATTATATCATATTGTATATTATATCATATATTTTTATAATGATGTTTACAAAAAATGGCATTTTAAGATATTTTTAAAGGTAATTTTGACTGTACTTTTTTTTGTTGTATAGGCTAACTTTAAAACCTAAATCCTGTGTAAGATACAGCCCCCTTTGTGGCATGTTACAGATTACAAAGCACTTTCACACATGTTCTCTTTGTTTCATAATAGTGATTTAGATGCATTCCTAGAAATATGCATAAAACAAATCTGGGTAAATTGAAGGGAGTTAAAAATATTTAACAATATTGATTCAAAAAAAAGATAAAGGTGGCATTTTACATACTTGAAGATTTGCCTGCCTCCATTTTAACATATTCCTATTAATTACCTATTAAAATTTTTAAAACTATAAATCCCTTTAAAATAATATAAAGATGTATGCATATGCTTGTATATATACACACACACACACACACACACACACACACACACACATCCATGTGTATGCATGTACTTATACATATTCTTGATTGAGTGGCCCAGATTTGCTTGATGGAATTATTATAGTTAGGTAGGGAGAAGATGGACTTAGTGTAAGATAACAGGGAATGATTGGTGGTAGAAAAGGAAAGGAGGAAAAAGTAGAATGGGAAAAAGGAAAGAACAGAAAATCTACATAGTGAAGGTGGGTGATCTGCAATAGAAGACAACAGCATGGAGCAGTTTCCCCAGTGTAATAAAGATTGATGGTAGCCGAGAATCTTCCTGAGACCCTCCCTCACTTAAAAAAAATCTAGAGAACATTTGGTTTGGTTTTGCAGCTTCACCAGGGTAGATAAATTTGTCCATTTTAGTGCAGGGAGAAAAGTTCACTCATTAATAATTAGCCAAGCGTTTCCTCTCGTGAAGATTCTGAGAGGATGATGTTCATGTTTTCTAAGGCTCATCCTCTCCTTTTTTCTGCCTCACCCTCTTTCTGTTTCAAAAGGACCAAAAATAGGAAGAGGGAGTGAGGTGCCTAGGACACAGAATTTTAGAAGATACTCTTAGGGTTGTACAGGTGCCATCTTAGCATTTGGACCAGCCTGGGAGTGAGTGCCTCCTTAAAGTCTGCACTGTCGATGCCTCAGCTTGTCTCACCCTAGTCCTACCCTATGTTTCAACACCAAAAAATCTTTCAGACAGTGCCTCCTCCTAAGAGAAAAGCACTCATTCATGTCTTCTTTGGGCATAGCCAACCTGTTTGTCTCTCTTTGGTGTTTTTATTTTTGATGGTTGCAACTTTGTCCACTCTTAATTTGAGGAAGCCATATTGATTCTTAAGCCTACTGGTACCGTGGTTGGTTGCCAACAAATAACTGTGTTCATCACTGTTTATATGATTATAAAGTGGTTTTCCTTTGCTTGAATCAAAAGCATACTGACCAAAGCTTTCTGGTAACTTTGGTCTTTATTCCATCATCTCCCAATGTCCTGATGGGTAATTTTGGGGTCTGTATGGCTTTTGCTTCCTTTGCAACTAACTTGATAGTCTCCCCAAGCTGTCAGTAATGGCTTGTTGGGACCATTTAATCAGGCCCAAGGCTAATATTTCACATTCTTCTTTGGTTCTCTGGAAAATGTTGAGAATCAAAAGAGTATTGTTTTTAGGCACCAAAACTTCCCAAAGTAGTGGGACAATTCTTTTCTGACATGATACATAGATAGACACAAAGAATGGGAGCAGAACAAAGAGAATAAGAAATGGGAATGTGTAGGTAGCTATGATCCCAAGAGCCTGGCTGCCGAATTCAGACTGAATTATTCCAAGGTCAACTTGGGCAACTAAATGCAAGTCTAGCTACCAAATTCAGGTTATTCTACAATTGTGTAAAGTGATGAGTTCTTACTTCCCATTAGCAGGCTATTGTCTCTTAATGTCATTTGGAAGTTTTGTAATCACAATCTTAAGATGTGTTACTTTCTCTTAGGTTTAGATATAAATGATACTCTCTCTGACCTTTGCTTTCATCTGCTTGAAATGTAGTTCTAGTTTGTTTCTATGGTCTGCTCTAATTTACGATCATTTTAAAAAGTCAAAAAACATTTAGGCATTACTTTGAACAACCTATCTTTAAAAATATTTTCCTTCAAAAGACCTTAAAATGGTTAAAGTGAATTTTAAAGTAAATTTTGAGTAGATTTTTTTAGGTAAATACTACAGTTAACAATATTTGAAAGTCTCTTTGGATTTCATTCAATATTTACTAAGCAAACAAATGAATGAACAGCATTCACACATGGAACAGTTAGTTTATTTCGAGTATATACATAAAGAATTTAAGTTTTTTAATGTGTTGATCTCCTAATACATAGTATAACTTTTTTTTATAAACTTTTTTATTAATTAAAAAACTTAACAAAAGAACATTAAGATATCATTCCATTCTGCATATACAATCAGTAATTCTTAATATTATCACATAGTTGCGTATTCATCATTTCTTAGAACATTTGCATCGATTTAGAAAAAGAAATAAAAAGACATCAGAAAAAGAAATAAGACAATAATAGAGAAAAAAAGATTATGCATACCAAACCCCTTACCCCTTGCTTTCATTTATCACTAGCATTTCAAACTAAATTTATTTTAACATTTGTTCCCCCTATTATTTATTTTTATTCCATATGTTCTACTCTTTTGTTGATATAGTAGATGAAAGGAGCATCAGACACAAGGTTTTCACATTCACAGAGTCTCACATAGTATAACTTTTAACGAGCTTTATAAATCTAGTGTATGGGCAAGTGTCAGCATATCTCAAGGTTAGAAACCTTGAGATAGTTTACCATTAAAGAGGGGAGGGTTTTAAGTTGATAAAATGATGAACCATTTAATTTGACTGGACTGGAACATGACCAGATTATTTGTAATGGTTATCTAAATCTGACTGAATTTCCTAACATTTAAACTCATTACATTGCTTTGAGAAAAAAGGACCTCTTAAAAAGGTAGAATCTGTGAGAAATGAGTATTGTAAAAGCAGAGCATTGAGGGAAGAGAAGAAAATGCAATTATTGTCTCAACTTTTTTCATTTTAATAGGATGTTCTTTACAATCGCCTCTCGTGTTTTAAATAAATTTCTTATGGTTTACCTTTATGTTTACATATTTAAGAATTTTAAATCTGTCAGAAACAATTTAAAACACTAGTTTTGTAGCTATACTTCAGAGATGTTTTTTACAGAAATGAATTTTATTTATCTGGTCATCTCCAGTGGGTTTTCTTTTACTGTGCATAGTTTGTTGAATTTGGTTCCTTTCTCTCATGTAATCTGCAATTTTGATTATTTAATAGAGACCATGAACCTTTTTTTTTTTTCCGCATGGGCAGGCACTGGGAATCGAACCCGGGTCTCCAGCACAGCAGGCGAGAACTCTGCCTGCTGAGCCACCATGGCCCACCCGAATCATGGAACTTTTATTTCTCCAGAAGTTTCATTTTTTTTTTTCTGACCTTGTCTTTTATTTACTTTGTAATGCTTTTCTTAACACTTCCTGATATAGTTTCTTCTGTGAATTCTCTCAGCATGTTTCACAACCTTTCCAAAAAGGTATGATATTTGACATTTCCATTTATGAAATGATTCTTACCTCAGCTCACCAAACACTTCTGTAGACCTTTTCTCCTCTTCACACATGTAAATCATCATCTCTCACTTCAATTAATTACGCCCTCTAAACAATTTGACCAAAACAAAAACGTCAGACTTAGAATCAACAATCAAGTTATGCTTTTTGAATGCTATTGCATTTATTTTGTTTTCAGTAAAACGGGGTGGGAGGGTGGGTGGTATATTGTTGTTGACCTGAATTTTTTTTTAAGGCTTATTTTAAGAGCAAGCCATTTTTTTCATCACATAGTTGAATATTCATCATCATGATCATTTCTTAGAACATTTGCATCAATTCAGAAAAAGAAATGAAAAGAAAACAAAAAAATTCATACATACCAAACCCCTTACCCCTTCCTTTCATTGATCACTAGCATTTTAATCTACTAAATTTATTTTAACATTTATTCCCCCTATTATTTATTTTTAATCCATATGTTTTACTCATCTGTCAATAAGGTAGCTAAAAGGAGAATCAGACACAAGGTTTTCCCAGTCACACAGTCACATTGCGAAAGCTATATCATTATACAGTCATCTTCAAGAAACATGGCTATTGGGTGGGCCATGGTGGCTCAGCAGGCAGAGTTCTTTGCCTGCCATGCCAGAGACCCAGGTTCAATTCCCGGTGCCTACCCATGCAAAAAAAAAAAAAAAAACCATGGCTACTGGAACACAGCTCTACATTTTCAGGCAGTTCCCTCCAATCTCTCCATTACACCTTAACTAAAAAGGTGATATCTATATAATACATAAGAATAACCTCCAGGATAACCTCTTGACTCTGTTTGGAATCTCTCAGCCATTGACACTTTATTTTGTAAGAGCAAGCCATTTTAACTAATGCAGAATTACTCTGGCTTTAGCTTTATAGTTTATTTGCGTTATATGCCTTCATTTATTTTTCATGCTTTTCTGTGCATCTGTTTTTGCTCAGTTTGTTATTTTTCTTACTGGATTCGACTGTCCAATTCCCCAGCACTTAGCATAGAGCCTTGCTGATTGGGCTCAATAAAAAATATAATGCACGTGTTAATAACAAGGTGGTATATGGGAGCTCTGTGTTTTATGTTTTCTTTTTTTTGTAGAGCTACAATTTATCTAATTAAAAAATACATTAAAATTTATTTGAATTTCCTTTTTTATACTTCCTCAGGATTCATAAGTGGTATCCTGATATTGACGGGTAATGATTAAAGAAAAGCTGTACCAAAATCATCCTAAGAGTTTTAACTTAATTCTTCTACAGGGAAGTTTATCACACAAAGCGAATGCAGCATGTTATCTGCGTAAAATGGACTTCTGACAGCAAGTACATTATGTGTGGGTCTGATGAAATGAACATTCGTCTGTGGAAAGCGAATGCTTCTGAAAAGTTGGGTGTGGTAAGAACCCCATTTTCTTTCATTGTGGTAAAGCTTGTTTCTCATTTTATTGGATATCATCATTTTGTGAAGAGAATTTATTTGAAGTACTTTAGGTATGTTGATCGAATTGGCATAGCTGTGATAAAAATAAATTAGCAACATAACTGACAAGCCTGTATTGAGATTGTTTTTCCATGTCAAAGGCATCTTCACGCTGCCTTTGTTAATTCAGATATTTGATAATATTTGAGCCTTCTTCGTTCTTTGTATTTTCCTTGAGGTAGGGCGTAGGAAAAGAAGCTTAGAATTTAGGAGAGTACATATTTCTTCTGTTAGAGGCATAGAAATCCAGCAGATCAAAAACTGAAGTCCCCTGGGAGGTCTTTTAATATCTAAGACATGATAAAATGCCAAAAGCTTTGGACTTTAAAGAAGATTTAGGAAAATATAACAGATATTATCATTGGCTACTTGCATCTGAGTTGTGGACTTAGGGCTGATTTTTTGTTCTTGATGTTTTTCTAAATGTCCCATGTTTTCTATAAGAAACATACAGAGCTTTTCTATCAGAAATAAATGCTAAGTTTAAGAAGGAAACTTTGAAAGGGTGATTAATTTTCTACTTAGCCTGAGTAGGAAAACTAAGGTATATAATAAGTAATTAAAGACAGTTCTAAGTTTCATGATTGGTTGGCATTGCACCATGCTGTTCCTGCAAGTTATATCTTCCTTAACGTTTGTTAAACAAAGCCCAGTTATTATGGAATCGATCTCTTTTTTTTTTCTTATTTTTCATTTCTCTGTGGTTATTTTTACAGAAAAAAAAATTGAGTGATTGTGTTAGGTGTTATTTCTATTATTTATGCCTAGGTAAAGTTCAGTTCAGGTAAAGTTCAGTTCAGTGGTCCATATAGCCCTATTCCCTCAACACTGCTGTATTTCACTTGATGGCATCTATCCATATTGTTGACATGGTATCTAAAAGGATGTTCAGTGCTTGCAGAGCTAGTATTACTTACATGAAAGTGAGTAATCATACTTTTTTTTGTAAAGATCAGAAGTACATTGGCAATTAAATTGCATATTTTTTATATTTAGTTTTTGGGAAAAGGGTGTTCCTAGCTTTGTTATACTAAAGCAAAAGAAAGAATGCACATTCATTAAAATACCCAAATACGTTTTTTCAGCTTACATCACGAGAAAAAGCAGCCAAGGGTTATAATCAGAAATTGAAGGAAAAATTTCAACATCATCCTCAGATAAAACGTATAGCTCGTCACCGACATCTACCAAAATCTATCTACAGCCAGATTCAGGAGCAGCGCATCATGAAAGAAGCTCGTCGACGAAAGTACGTTTTGGGGCATTTGACTCTATTTCAGGACCCTTTCTAATTTCCCCTTCTCCTCTTATCAAAAACAAAAAAAACTGCTTTTCAAGCGAGTAGTTTATGTGTAGCTGTACATTAGAGATATCGCCCACCCTCTTTTTTCTAATAATGGGGAAAAGCACTGATCATCTGAGATTGTGAAAATTTGCATTATGCATTTTTGAGAATTAAAGTGAATTATATAAAATTAAGGAAACACTCTCACACTAAAAAAACTTATAAATAATGTTTTAAAAACTATTTCTAGTGTAACTGGAATTAAGAGGTATCATGTTTTTCCAAGTTAAAGAATGCAAATAACTCTTATATAGAGGATATTTCTTAAATAAGAATTTTTCTAAATGCTTAATCATAACATTTGAGATCTAACATGTTGGATAAAAGATTTAGCACCCCGCTTCCTCCCTATCAATGTGGAATATCTTTCTTTGAAATCCTTGAATTCATGGAGAAAAGTATATAGAAGCTCTAAGGCAGAGCTCTTTTTATTGTTGCTGCTATCAGGCTGTACAAATGACTGTTTGTCATTGGGTAGGTGTTGGACTTGAGTCCATTTAAAATATGTTAATACTGTTGCACAGTTTGGGATCAGAAGGAAATAAGTAATAAAAGTTCATTTCTAGCTACTTTTTACTTCCTCATTATGAATTCCTAATATTCCTATTATGAAAAACAAAAATTATATTGTTTTTTCAATAGGTTGTGTTCCAGTGAAAGAAAATGCTTTATGATTTCTTTAAGAAAGTTTTCTTTGATTAAGATAATTTCTCATGAAGTTGCTTATATTTTACATATTTTATTTATTTCTAGGGAAGTGAATCGTCGTAAACATAGCAAGCCTGGATCTGTGCCAGTTGTGTCGGAGAAGAAGAAACACATAGTGGCAGTTGTGAAATAATATTTGGTATTCCTCCCAATTCTAATGTATAATTATTTGTTATATTTGGGTGTGTGAACTCTAGAAATAAAAGTACTGGCTCCTGTTTAATATCACCCGTTTCAGTTATATGTGTAGAACTTTATCATTGCTCATTTTTGCTGCCCTGAAAAACTATCCTTAAAGGTGACCTGGCTGCCAGGACTATCCAGCGTTTTATACTTTGGTCTGCTTTCTTATTTTATTAAAGAATATAATATGTGTAAACCATTTTAATTTTTGCTATTAGGCATTGCAGTTATGCGTTTTCTCTGATCTGTTTATTATATAGTAGGCATTATATGTTTGAATTTACATTTAGGCCCAGTATCTCTTTGTTATTGTTAATATTAGATGGGATAATGATTGCCATTATTCTTTAGAATCTGTGATTCTATATAACATTCAGAACTTTTTTCAACTGAATTTATTTTCTGTGCTTTATATATGTTTAACTTTTTGAGACTTAAAAGATGATTAGCCTGCATTTATATATAACTTTTATAGTTATAATTTGTGGTCAGGATAATAAAACATCGTTTTTCTCAGCATCAAAATTTGATCCATTTCTGATCATTTATTCCAATCTCACCAAATCCTAAACAGTTCTGTGTGACATAGGTTTTTTTTTCTTGTCTTAAATCATCAGTTTAGTAAGATTTTACTATAAATATATGTAAGCCAAAATTTTAGAAAATTTTAAGTAAAGAAGAGCTAAAAAGAAATCCAAAGAAAAATTATGAATTATTTAGGAATACTTATATTTGTAATAAAAATGTTAAGAAATGCACAGGTATTGTAAAGACCAAAGTCTGGAGAGTGGGAGGTAGATACAATTAGGGTGGGTACACTGGAGACTTCAACTCTATTAGTAAGGTTTTATTTCTTAAGCTGTGTGTCCAGTCTATTATATTTTATACTTTCTTGAATGTCTTAAATATTTCATCATATTTTTTCTTAAAGGAGGGCAGACAATAGGCATGTTAGAGATACATAGCTACCTTTTTGATCCTAGTGATCTTGTGTTGGCCTAGATTGCTTGATTTTCAAGGTGAACCAAGTTCTGTTGTGTACCTATACTGCAGTTGATTTGGATATGGTCTCAAAAAATTATGCAAATATTACTTATAAGCGTGAGCTATGGTGTCAGTTTGGGTCCTTCAGAAAGCAGATGCCTACACAAGATTAAATCTATAAGAGATTTGTCGGAAGGAATTGCCTATTGAAAGATGAAGGGGAGGAATAGGAGCTGGCAGGAAAAGCCTTCAGACCATATTGAGTTTTGACTACTGTAATGAGAGGGGTAAGGAAAGATGGTTGCATAGGAAGAATCTCAGACTGCAGTTCAATTCTGAGAAAATTTCAAGCAAATTAATGGAGAGTCCTCAAGCCAAAATTGCCCATTAGAGAAGGCCCACATCTTACAGGATCAGCCAGCACTAGAACCCAGATTGTGCTCAGTCACTGGCTGAGCCCAGGGAATGCATAGCCTTGGGGAGAATGTAGAGGGTTACTACCTGTCAGTCAACTATACTCCCCTCAAAAAAGATCCGAGCAGCACATTTCTGTGGTTGCTACAATTACCCACATTCATATCCAGCATCACTTATAATTTACTATCTTTAGTATATTTCTGTAGAGAAAATCTCAGTTGGCTTAATAGGTGCATAGGAATTTTTTACTTACCCTGAACTTTATGTAAGTAAAAGTGCATTTCATTTGCAAAGTGCTGTTCAAATGTTGGTGTAATTGATATTAAAAACTGATGAAACTGGAGTGAACATGAGAGAAAGGATCCAAACTCCATGCTTAGCTTGAAATAAAATTTAGACTTGTGTTCTTGGTGGAATATTGACTGATGACTTGGGTTATATATTTTCATGACTTAACCCTTTCTCCTAATTCCTTTGTCCTCATCAAACCTAGAGAATGCAAATGTCTAGGTTTAAGGAGAGCACCTTTTAAAATCTATTTTGTTCTGAAATACTTAAAAATATTTTGTTCATGTGCACGAATAAAAACAACTCACTTTTTTATGGTGTTAAAATTATTTGATAAAATAAAAATTTGATTAAATTTTCTGTTTTCTCTCATGCCAATGAATTTTGCATCATAACTGGTTAAATTCACCTTTATGAAAATATTTAAGCTTTTTTGTGTCTTGCACTCCACACCTCAGTTAATTGAAATAATTGGTTCAAATAATTTAAATATTTCCATGTGCAAAAATACAGTCAAATATTTAAAGTTAGGCCAATGGATGTTACAAAATAACTTTCTGATTTAATTGTTTGTTGAAGGGTAATCATCATTACCAAAACAGAGCCTAGCCATACTATCTCTTTTTTTGTTGTTGTTCATAGCAGTTTTATTTGTAATAGCCAAAAACTGGAAACAAGATGTCCTTTAACAGGTGAATGATTAAACAAACTGTGATACATCCATACCATAGATTACTACTTGGAATTTAAAAGGAACAAATTACTGACACATGCAAGAACTTGGATGAATCTCAAGGGAATTATGTTGCCTGAAAAAAATCCAATCCCAAAAAGTTACAATATAATTGCATTTTTATGACATACTTGAAGTGATAAAACTGTAGAAATGGAGAACAGATCAGTGTTGCCAGGAGTTAGGTGCATGACAGAAGTGAGGGAGCCAACCAGTCTGGTACTCGTAGAGCAGCCCTGGCAGACTAAATCAATTAAGTATGGTTTTAAAAGGGCAACATAAAGATCCCTTGTGTTGATGGAACTGTTCTCTATCCTGACTGTGGTGGTGAAGACAAATGTACATGTGATACATCATACAGAACTAAATGCACATACGCACATACAAATGAGTACAGGTAAAACTGGAGAAATTTGAATAAGATTGGTGGACTGTATCAATATCGATATCCTGGTTGTGGAATTATATTTTAGTTTTGCATGATGTTACCCATTCAGGGAAACTGGATAAACGGTACACAGGATCTCTCATTAATAATTTAAATATTTTTATTGACAAAACAACATACAGGGTGGGCCACGGTGGCTCAGCAGGCAAGAATGCTCGCCTGCCATGCCAGAGGACCCAGGTTCGATTCCCGGTGCCTGCCTATGTATTAAAAATAAAACGTATAAACATTCTTAACATACAAACATTCCATACATGGTATATAATCAATCAGCCATGACTCTTAAGGAATGAGGGATGAGTGCATAGATTAGATCATGTAGTTTGAAAACAAAGCTCCAGTTTTCCTCTTTGCTTGATTTCTTTTTAAGTTTTTATTATGGGTTGAATCATGGTCCATGAAGACATGTTCATGTCCCAACCCCCATCTTGTGGATGTGAACCCATTTGTAAATAGGATCTTTGAAGATGTTATTTCTTAAAATGAGATCAAACTAAAACAGGGTTGGTCTTAATCCAATATGACTGGAGTCCCTATAAGAAGAAGAAATTCAGACACAGTAAGAGGAGACAGAAGGAGACAGGTGGCCATGTGACAGAGATAGAAATTAAGGTATGGCTTGCCATCAAGCCACCCCTGGAATGCACAGACTAAAGAGAGAAATCTGCATGATCCTGCTGGCATCTTGATTTTGGACCTCTACTCTCCAAAACTCTGAGGCAATAAGTTGCTGTTCTTTAAGTCAACCAGTCTGTCTGGTACATGTTAAGCAGCCCTGGCAAACTAAGTCACTATAACGTTTTTCTTTAATTTCACAAAACAAAAAGGAGGACCACAGATTTTGAAGCTTAGCAAAGTGGGTAGGCAAGCTCTAAGTGGGGCAAAATGCTAGTAGAGGGTTCTGCCCTATTCATAAAAGATTTAACAGTTTTTGAAAGTTCAGATATTTGCCATCATTATATTCCAATTTTACTTGAAGGGTTGAAGAGGGGAATAATGGGAAGGTGACTAGGTCATAGCGCTTATGGACATGTAGGATGACTGAGTTACCAACTTGAAATCAAAGGAATATGTCAAGAAAATGGAAGTGTTTTTTAAAAGTGGTTTAAAGTGACATTTAAAAACAACACTTGGTACATAACTGCCAATATTTGGGGAGGGTATCACTTCTTAAATACATCTTATTCTTTTGGTATTTGTTTTAGTTTGTTGAACTTCCAGAAAGCACTATACCAGAAACAGAATGGCTTTTTAAGAAGTGAGTTTATTAAATTGCAAGTTTACAGTTCTAAGGCTGTGAAAATGTCCAAACTAAGGTATCTAGATAAAGATACCTTAACTCCAAAGAAAGAGCTGATGAAGTCATGGTTTCTTTCAGTTGGGAAGGTACATAATTATGTCTGCTAGCTTCCTCTCCTCATTTCATAAGGCTTCCCCAGTGGCATTTTCCTTCTGTATCTCCAAAGATCTCTTGCTGTGTGGGCTCTGTTGGCACTGCTGGCTCTGAAGCTTTTTCTAAAGTGATTCCCGCTTTAAGGGCTCCAATAAGACACATCTCCATGGAAACCATCTAATCAAAAGATACCACTCACAGCAGGATAGGTGGGTCACATCCCCATGAAAAGAATAAAAGAGATCCCACCTAGCAATATTGAATGAGGATTAAAGGGCATGGCTTTTCTGGAGTACACAACAGTTTCAAACTGACACAGTATTGATGCTTAGGAGTTCAATAAAGAACTTACTTTAAAAAACATTTTTTATTGTTAAACATAACATATATAAGAAGAAAAAGAAAAACAAGCAACGATTTTCAAAGTATACTTCATTAAGTAGACATAGAACAGATTTCAGAGTTTGTTATGATTTACCATTCCACTATTTCAGATGTTTCCTTATAGCTGCTCCAAGACACTGGAGGCTAGAAGAAATAACATTTTTTTTTTCTTTTTTGTGGAAAATAGCCTATATACAAAAGCACATATTTCAAAGCACATCATTAGCTGTAGAACAGATTTCAGAGTTTGATATGGGCTACAATTACATAATTTTTTTTCCTTTTTTACATACTTTACTGTGAATTGCAAAAGACGAAATCCAAAAGCATAATAAGACCAAGGAGGAGGAGGAGAAAGAGAAAGAAAGGAAGGGAGAGATGGAGGAAAGAAGAAAAAGAAAAGGAAAGAGAGAAAAACTCCCTGACAGCTAACAATACCTCAGCTTCCCAGTCACAATACATAATTTTTTAAGTATTT